>JAJQOW010002183.1:15000-22508 GCA_037975125.1 Latrodectus hesperus | reverse complement strand
GCACTTCCAGTCTCCAAAAAACGGTTCCAGATCCTGGAAATCACACTTTGTAACACTCCAATGGCTTGCGCTACTCCGGCTTGAGTTTGGCCCCCTTCTAACCTACCAACAACTCTCTTAACTTCTGCATCGGTTAAATGACTTTGCTGAGACATCGTACTCATCGAAACAAATCAATCACTGAATACCGATCATCCTTGTATTCATTGTCTTTTATTCAGTTGAAAGTCAAATTTCATTCACTGCTGCTGAAGTGACGTTTTTGACGTCAAACTCAAAATTAGCATGCTCCACAGTTTGAAAATCAGAAATATTTTCATTTGTGATTCTTTTCTTCCATTTTCAGCTAAAAAAATTTTTGTTTATGTCTTTATTTTATGTAAAACTTACAATATCCTTTAATTGTTTTGAGCAGTGTATTTGTTGTTTTTTATATTATTAAATTATTAAATATTTTTAACTTTTCTAGTGCTTATTCATTTAAAGTGTCAGTGTCTTTGATAGAACCAATTTTGTTTTAGTTTTTTGGTTGCTTGAATTTTTCAATATATATATATATATATATATATATATATATATATATATAATTAATTTTAAATAAGGATAGTTAAATTTTTTGCTTGCTGAAAAACTTTGAGTCTGTTACTACGAATGATTCATTTTGCCAAAAAAAGTGTTTTTGTCATATATGGTAACCTAAACTCTTCATTCAGAGAGTTAAATATATCTTTTATTCTTAGAATTTGGAGAAGAATTATAAACTATTGACGATGTTTCTTTGAAGTCATTATCTTTGTTCTTTGAAGTCATTATTGAAGTTATTCTTTGAAGTACTTTTGGAGTTATTTTAACAGACGTATGAAAATTGCCAGATCACTTTTTCTTAAATTGATAGTATAAAATAGGCACCTGTGCAAAAATGTATTTTAAAACTATAATTCGGATACTGAAAATATCTTATTAAATTAAATGCATTTGATAACTCATATTTCTCTAACTTATGAAGTAACCAACTGGGGTTCCTACAAAAAAGATGTAGAAGATCTTATCAAGGAAGGCGACTTCGGTAAGTTATCTTCGGTAGCAGATTTGGAGTTGGCCGTTGATCACATGCAACATGCCATTCTCCAAGCTTACTATCAAAATTGTGATGTCAGCAATACTTGCTCTCAAAGGTTAGTTCCTTGGTGAACTAAAGAGTTAAGTTAATTGCGAAGACAATGTAGAATGCTCTTTAATAGAGCCAAAAAGAATGGTGAGTGGCAGAAATATAAATTGGCACTTACCACATATAATAAAGCTATCCAGAATTCTAAAAAGAATTCTTGGCGAAATTATTGCACTGACAGTAAAACTGTGTCTGCTACTGCAAGACTAGTTAAAATAATGTCTAAATACAGGAACTGCTGTCTAAACACTCTTAAATTGCCAAATGGTAAGTTTTCAGAATCTGGGAGAGAGACACTGGTTGAACTGTTCAGAGTTCACTTTCCAGGTTCCAACGAAACCAATGGTACTCCTAATTTTACACTCTCTACATCAAATTGTGGTAGAAGTAAATAGGATGTTGCCAAAAGAATCATAACTTATGATCGAACAAAATGGGCAATAATGTCTTTTAAACCGTTTAAATCACCGGGAATGGATGGAACTGTACCTTTTCTGCTTATTGATGGAGTCTAGTGCATTGCTACAATTCTCTGTAGAATCTTTAGGGCAAGCATAGACTTTGGGCATATACCTATTGCCTGGAGGCATACAAAAGTAATTTTTATTCTTAAGATAGGGAAAGATAATTACTATGAAGCTAAATATTTTAGACCTATCAGCTTAACATCCTTTCTTCTAAAGGCAATTGAAAAGCTGATAGACAAATATATTAGAGAAGTTTACTTAATGGAAAAACCATTTTCTGACTCTCAATATGCATATCAACCTGGTAGATCCACTGATAGTGCGATCTACAACCTATCCTTCATTTTGGAGAAAAACTTTAAGGCTAAGTAACTTGCTTTAGCTGTTTTCGTAGCTATAGAAGGCCAAAGTTGGTTTTCCACAGGAAGGGGTTCATTCACCCATCTTATGGTGCTATGTTGTAGACTCCATTTTAGAGGTGTTAAAAAACCAGGCATAACCACCATTGGATATGCAGATGATTTAGTTATAATTGTCAGGGGTAAGTTTGGTGAAACGATCTCCAGCATCATGTCCGGCACCCCTAAACAAGTTGAGATTTGGTGTAAAAAAAAGGCCTTTCTGTAAATCCTCAAAAAACCACTATGGTAGCCTTCACAAAGAAAAAGAATCTTAATCTGAAAAAGATCACTTTTTTGGTCAAGAATTAACTTGCTCCAAAGAAGTTAAATTCTTAGGAGTATTTTTTGACATGAACTTAAGTTGGAACAAGCCTTTCAACTTTTGTATTGAAAGAGCAAAAAAAAAAAAAACTTTCTGGTCTTGTAGAAATGCATTTGGAAGAACTTGGGGCCTAAATCCCAAAGCTATTCATTGGATTTACGCTATGATTATTTGTCCCATCATTACCTATGGCTCAGTGGTCTGGTGGTCTAAAATCAAAAACGAAACTGCTAAAGCAGAATTAACAAAATTTCAAAGGATGATTTGTGTAGCTATCTCTGGGTGTATTCGTACAACTCCCACATCTACACTGGAGCTTCTGCTTGGTATGCATCCTCTTTATATGCGCATTGAAGCAGAAGCAATACTTAGCATGAACAGGCTTAAAAATACAGGTCAGTGGAAGGACTACTCTAGATTTTTATACTGGGGAAACCTCAATGCTGACGTAACTAGTCATCCTTTTTTAAGTATGCCTACTGATGTTAAGTATGCTTTTGATTTTTATTGGTAGCATATATGTTAGGCCAAGAGCCTGCCTAACTGTTTGTGTGTATATATATATATATATATGACTGTGATCATAATAGCAACTATCCCCATTCAGGGGAATTGACAGTGGTGTGGGAACAATATACGGAATTTCTGACATGGCATACATGCAAGTATCCGATAAGGTAGTTGTACCACTGATCTCAAGACATGTAGATTTAAAAACTGAAATTAAATGAGACAGACAAAAAGATTACAGGAAAAATAAATAAATACGTATATACATAAATGCGATTGCTAAAGATGAAGTGATGAAATTAACTAGAAATAATTTTGCTGTTGTACTGTGAATGCATTCTCAGAAAGAAATTCAGTATTTCAAAACTTTGCATGATTATATGAATTTTTTTATTATGTATTATTTTATGAATTTTATTACTTTTTAATAGTATAATATAAGCCACCCAACTTGTCTAGTGGTCAGCGTGCCTGACTGCGGGTAGGGGGATCCTGGGCTCGAATCCCGGTTCAGGCATGGATGTCATTTTTCTCTCTCTATGTATCCTGTCTTTGTCCTTTCCTTGTATGAATGGGTTGTGAATAGTTTCCTACCTTATAAACGGGTCCCTACGGCATGTGTGAACTGAGGAAGTCAGACTAAAATAGGGTTCATTTGGAAAAGTGGAGCAGCGCACCCCATAATGGAAGCCCAAGTGCAAAGTGAATATTCTGTGCAAAGTGAAAGTGAATATTCTGTGAAAAGTAAGTGCAAAGTGAATATTCTGGTTCTGTCTAAGTGTAAAATACAAAGAAATTGATTATTTTTCATGAAGAAGTTTTATATATAAACACATGCTGATGTTATTTGTGATTAAAAATAAAGCATAAATAAGCTATTTAATTTCCAATATGCTACAGCACACACAACTCTGAATCTTTTTTAAATGTATTGCATTACACAGTAAATTTTCTTTTACAGAAACCCTTTTACCCAGAAGGTAAGAGAAAGTCCCGAGAACAAAATAAAATCAAAACAAATGTTAAGGGGGAAAAAAAGAAAAGAAATCGAGTACAAATTTAAGACGAATCCAAAGTGTTTTTATAGACTTCCTCCATAAAATATGACATATTGATCGAAACGTTACCAGCAACATGTAAAGGTAGGATTGTCTCTTGCAGAATAAAGTCAGGAAGGGAAAGAAGAAAAAAGGGGGCTACATGATGTTTCGGCCACACTTACATAACGCAAAAAATATATGGGTTCAGAGAAGACGGTGGGAAAGGAAAATTCTAGTGAATAAAGGTAGAACGTGATACTATTGAGAGAGAAAAATAAAAGAACAACATAGATGTTCAGTTGGAAAAAAATTCTCGGAAACGAATCATGGTTTGGAACTTTTAAGAAAGCGAAAATTTACCACTGCAAGTGGATTTTTCTTATGATGACAAAAAAGTCATCTTGATAAAAACTTAAAAGAAATCTTATTTACTGATAAATAAATCAATTACAATATTTAAAATACTGTGCATTCAGTTTTTTTAAAGACTTATACTAAAATTTTTTATTATATTATAAGATGGACATATATTTCTATTTTTCTTTATTAAAACTACTAAAAATCCCAAAGAAGAGTTAACTTATTTAAATCCTTTTAACTGGAAAACAAGAAATAGGATAGCTACATGTTTTTTTCCTGAGTATTTTGTTTAAAAAATATCGCAGCACAAATAGGGTTTTGATGAAAAATATCCTCTTAAAATTATCAAGTAGAAAACGTTTCTTAGATTATTAATTTGCATTTTATAACGGAAATCATCTATGACAAATACTGATTTAATGTGTGTGAAAGGACAAATTACAAAAAAATAGCATATAAGATGTTTATTTATAGATGTATTAAATAATTATCACAAAAACTAAACATTTATGTTACATTCTCATGTATTCCAAAAAAAGAATACAAGACATCCCTTCATTAAATTATCATGTATTTGTATCAGAAAAATGTATTTCATTTGTTTTGGGGAATTATGTTTAGGGAATTTTAAGAAGTGTGATTGAAAGAACTAAGAAAGTTTTGCTCAGTTGTTAGTATTTTATACTTTTGTCACGCAAAATTTTGGATGATTAAAATTAATATTTCGGTTAAAACGAAGCTTGCAAAACAATCGAGAACTGATTAATTATTTTCAGATTCAGTTTATAATATGTATTAAACGCTTATAATATGTAAAAAAATGTATTAAACGAAACTAATAAAGAAACATAACTTGAAAAAAATGTATAACTCTTTTTTAGCGAAATTACATTGCACAAAATAATACAAAGATTTGTCACTTTAGTGGGAAACAGCCATACAGTCAACAAATGTTTGTAACAAATATAAATTAGAAAGAGTGAAAAATAGGAAAACTACAACTTTTAAAAAGTTAATAATATGCAAATTTCATATTTGCAGGACAGAAAACTGAATTTGACAGATCAAAACATGACGTGCTTTCTTTCAATAGCAATAGTTAAAAGCAAAATTCATGTGTTGAATGTTTTTCATCAGAGAATATGATGTTTTAGCAAAGTGCATTCGAGGAATCGTTAACGTTAAAGGGAATCAGTTATTTAAAAGTAATTTGAATGAAATCCATATTCTAAAGAAGAGTTAACAGTTTCTTAAGATATTGTTTCAAATTATAGAATTCGGGCCTAAAAATTGAAAGGGTACATCAATGATTGGGACAAAATCGAATGACTGCAGAAGCACAAAATCAGGAAAGGAATCACACTATATGAATGCCACTTTATTTGAACTAAAATTTCAGGGTAATTTTGTTACGAAAGTGCTCAGACTGTTCTATGCAAATATAAGTTTCCATAATCACAATTCAAGGTTTGTTCTTCGCTGACAAGATATCACATGGGCATCTGAAGAAAGTGAACACTGAAGCAACTTTGATGATCCTAAAATATGTTTAGCAACATGCATTTTACGAAGGAGCCCCGTTTCTATAAGCAATAGTATTTGAAATAATAATATATTTATGTAATAAAGTACACACAGTTTGATGGGCTGAGATTTCTCTTAATGTGAACCCCGACTACACTTTCAGGAATGGTTCATTAATAATACACGATAAAATAATGAGATTGCTGTACATTCTGCGGTCATTTATGCTACAACAGCAACTGAGGAATTCATTCATGATAATAAAATGCCAGATTTGACATAGATGCCAGAAAATTTTATTTTCACTAACAAATTTCTGCCTATAGATTGTGCAGTATAATCTCAAGATTCGAAAGCAAAATAATATATGCGAAATATTCCTTGAAGATCATTTGTCATTTTCTTTTCTTATAGAGCTGTTATAAAACATTTTTAAAATTGCTTCAATCCCTTGTTTAAAATTTTGTTAATTACATGTTTCAGAATTTTGAAAAATAGCTTTTGTTTAGCTGTAATCCTACATTTTATTAAAACTTAATTTTTATTCAGAAATCCTATTGTTTGCACTATATTCAGGAAATATGTTTTTTTTTCTTTGGCAACAAATATCATGAATAAAAGGGAATTATTCCGTGTTTAATATCTCGTTTTTGCGCATATATTAAAATACTTAAGCATCACATAACAACGCCAAAATATTTTTAGCAGAATAGATATTTCTCTAAATTTGCTTCAGAAGCGTATATATGTTTGGTTCTTAGAATTTTGAAAATGAATTTAATATTTCTATTTCTCAGTTATCATATCTTGTTATATTTTCAAGTAAAAAATTGTGTTGTTAATTAACTACTTAAGTAAAAAATAAGTAGTTAATTAACAACACAAAACATTTTTATTACAAATACTTGATATTTATTATAGTTAATTGTGTGTGTGTGTTATGAAATTATTTTTATAGATTATTTTAAATCCTATGGTAATCAAATATTTAATAGGGAAAATTAAATAAAATAAATGGTAAATATATAATGAAATTAAATATGTTGATTGAAAGCTTCAACATTTAATTTTCTTAAAATCAAAAACATTTTTATTTTAATAAATTTATTAAAAGATAAAGGAGATTAGGGCAAAATGATATTTACATGTTTAATAAAATTCACAATCTTTAGAATATTCAGAATTAAGTAGAGAGTTTTAAATATAAGTGCAAAAATATTACGCTTAAAAAGTTCGTTTTGTAAATAACTTTTTAAAGAAACTCTATATTACTATTTTTTTATATGATTACAGTTTTAAGAACATTGTTTTTGCACGGAAATTTATTTAAGTCAAACATAATTTACTAAAGTTTTGTTTTGAAAAAATACAAATTTTCAAATTTATCATTTTATATTGCCAAGAGAATATCAATTGGGCGCGGAACAGAAAATTAAAATTACATAATATAACTTATTTTTAAACTTAAATAAACTTGACTTACATTTAAAATGTGTAAGTAAATAAATATTACATCTCATATAATTAAAACATAGAAATATAAATAATTTAATTTTTTCAATAATACAGAATTTAATAGACCATTAAATTTCATCTACAAATTAAATTTATTTGCTTCAAAATAATTAACAATATTTAAAAATACTAATGTATATTTAATCTCTTTAAACAATGTATAAAAAATAAATAAAATAAATTTGTATAGAAAGATTCAGT
>JAJQOW010002183.1:0-10000 GCA_037975125.1 Latrodectus hesperus | reverse complement strand
AAAAATTTTGCATAGTAAAATTTATTATTTAAGTATTATTATTGTATACATTTCACATAATCACGCACATTTTTGTATATAGTTATCTGCATGTCATACAGTATTTAAATAATGTGAAAGAATGTATTGTTTCATACGTTACTATAGAAAAACTTACATTGTTTAAAATACCGAAAGTATCTTTTCGTTATTTATTTACAATGACTAATTAGCATATAATATATAATAAGTATTTTGATTGCTGAGGTACAATACAATTTGATTGTAAAAAATATGTGTTTCAATCTTATCTTCAATTAATGATTTTTGGGAGCTGTCAACTATTTTTCTCACTTTTGTCCAAGTTTCATGTGTAAATTTGTTTAAAATATCATTAAAGCAATGACCTATATCCTATTATCGCCTCGATATGCTATAACATCAAAATAAATTTCAACTATATTTTAAAGTTTTAACTTCTTTCACTTTCTGATGCGGTCAGATGTGAACTTTAATTTAACCCATGCTCATTTATTTTACTCAAACTTACTATAATATTCTAAACTGATAGTTGAATTTCTATTTACCCTTACTTTATTTATATATGCACCAATTTTTAATACGTTTAGATTATTTCTTAGATTTTGAAAAAAAAATTCATCTTATAATAGTTATGTTTTAAATAAACTTGACTAAATCCCCTTAAGACTATCAACAAGCATAATAACCCTAAAATCAAATGTTTTGATATTAATATTTCTCAATTTTATTTTTATTATTAGCACTCTTCTTGATGAATGATTTCGAATAATGATTATACTTCTTTGCAAACTATTTACATCAGAGGTTCCAAAACTTACAGAATCGGTAGTAATTTTGTTTCTTTTAATTACATGCGTCTAATATGTTTATCAGATTCTTAGAAGTAAATACTAAAAGTGTTTTCATTGTATTTTAAAAAATAAGTCATATGTGTTTCAAGTTTGGTTAATATTACTACAGTATTTCAGATTATAGTGAAGCACAGATATCTTTTTTCATATATCAAGGCACAAAATCTGTTTAATTTTTTAAGTGAACTGCTCATTATTTTTATGTATTTTTGTGGAATGAATAGAGATTTATCTTTTTTTCACGTTAACTGTTTTATTATTTAACATTATAATTTCCCATTTCAAGTAAAATGAATGAATGTTAGTAATCACAAATCAATATTTGGTTTTTATTCTTGAGAGAGTCAAATACAAAACTAAAGTTGTCTCTTAAAAAAATTTATATATTTTTTAAAAGTTTTAGTGTCTTATGTCTTATTATCATATTTAAAATAGTTTACCAATTATGCATTGTATTTTCACTGTTTAATCGCTTTTTAACCATTGAGGGAGAGGTAAATACTTTAATTAATAGAGTAATTTACTCTAGAAGATAACAAATTAATAAATAAGTCAAACTGTATTTAAATTATTTAGAAAAATAAGATCAAACAAGTAAACAAATTATACAAACTTTTCATTTGCAAGCATCACTCTTTTACTTTACATATGCATCATATGTGGTCACTGGTCATCAGCAGCATATATCATTAAATTGCAACTTATTTAACATTGTGTTCTTGATTGCACAAAAATGTTCACTTTTCATTGCAGGAATATACAACACTCTCCAATGAAACCAGATCTATTCACTACTTTTTCCGTTTATTCTTTGATGTGAACTAAGTGGTTTAATTTTGATTTCGATGTAATGAATTCATTTTTATGGCATACCTTGGTAATAACACCTAATGTATGTAAAAGAGCCTTATCGTATAAAATGAAGTGTTAAATAAATTATTGTCAGATATGATGTTAACTAGATTCATATTACGTTTTGGTAAAATATAAATGCACTTATGGTGGACAGAAGCGCGTTGATGTCTTGGGCAAGACATCAACGTGCTTCTGTCCACTATAGTTGCAAGGGAGAAAATATGCACCATCCAATGGGTCCCTGCACATATTAACATCCAATGAAATGAACAGACGGACTCCCTCGCCAAAGAGGCTAGAAATATCAATCCCCCTCCCACGACTACCACTTGCTTCGATGCAAGGCATCAGCTCTGCGGGGGACTACGGTACTTACCGGAGCTTAATCCTGACCGTGGTATCACCTCTACCATCAGCAGAATGCGGAATGGGCACTTAAGGGGTATGAAAATCATGCGCGACGGATCTAGAACATACGCAGAATGCAAGCACTGCATAAGAGTTCCACTGGACCTGAGGCATCTCTTCAACTGTATTTCTATTCTCTCGACCCTCTTCAGCATCGACCCCAACTGCTGCCATGACACCCTTAAATGGAAAAAGCTGAAGATGTGGCCAGGGCAGTGCTACATGCCTTTGGTCACATATGGCTTGTCTTTTTTTTTCTCTTTACACTTTTCACACGACAACAACGACATAAAATATAAATATATGCAATCTAATGATTCTAATACACCTTGTTGCCGATAAATACAGGCACTCAAAAATTACACCTATACTTCAAAAGTTGGCATGTTAATGTAATTTGAAGATAATTTATGAAAATTCTTTATCTTTAGCATCAATATTGAAACATTTACATAAAAAATATTCAGCTGACAGTATTCAAAAGAACAAGCACTATTTTCAGTGATAATTTAAACTTAATTATTATGTTTAATATAGGAAAGATTTCAATGAAAATTTATTTAAAGATGTGTATTGAATGATTTAAAAATGTTTGGATCGTAACCGTGTAGGAATTTTGCTATAATTGACTGATTGGTCAGTCAATATTTTGATTAATTTTTATATTAGGATCAAAATGTTAGTTTGTTTACTTGTACACTGTCGATATTAGAGGTCATCGGCTAGTTCGAATGAATTCAATTGTCTCTAGGTGTATCATCCTAAGAGGATGATTTGCTGCTTCTAATTTCAGGTTTCTCTGTCTATTCTGACAATTACCTGTAATCTATTGAAACCAGTAGCGCTATCTGGATTGATGACATTCAAAGACAATATAAAAAATGTTTAACTGAAAATTTCAATGATGAATAACACTTTTTCCTAAACTCTAATGATAGCTGCATATGTTTTTGTAGGTAGAAAATCCTGGGATAAACCTAGTATTAGCTACTGAATAGAAGTACAATGACGGGGTCATTGTATGGGAAATTATCTTAGATAGTTAGTAAATATTTTTCATATTTATAAAGACAGTAATAAACGAGGGGTGAGTATATGATAATCAAACATGAATGAAACTATCTATTTTATCAAATATATAACATATTCAATAATATATATTTTAAGTAAAATATATATTTCTGTACAAACTTTATAATTCTTAATGAAAAAATATAAAATTGATGTACAAAATAATCATTTATGAATACCTTAAAAAATCAATAAATATTGAAAAAGAATTTCTGGCAATTCATACTAACACTAGGAGAAATTATTTAAAATAATATTGGCAAATATTTTTTCACATTTTTATTTTTATATTTAATGCGCAAACACGTAAGCTTTCTAGATTAGGTAAATATTGCACATAGTTCAAACTATTTTTTAATATATATACAAATTTTCATGGGCAAATAATTTGCTATGAAATATGAAATTTTTGTTTTCATAAAGTTCCTTATTTTGAATTTAAACATAATTAATTTATTTTGCATATAAAATTATTTTTGCGATACATAAAAGATAAAAAGTACGTACCAATCTAGAACTTTACAATAAATATTGATTGCAATATAAAATATTTTATTTTTTTGGTCATTAAAATTCAGAAAGTTAAGTATAATAAATTTTGAAAAATTTTGCAAATTAAATTTTGTTTTATTTTATTTTTATGCAGTTGTATTTATCAAAAATATTTCATAATTTTTAAAATGTATAAATAACATATTTTTAAACTAATAGAAGTCAATTAAATTTCATAAATAATTTTAGTTAAGCTAAATTTCCCGTTTTTACGGTAGATTTTTATTATTCAGATATTATTGCAATTTATCTCTTAATCACACAATGAATAATGTAACTTTTAATGACTTGTGCACTACAATTGTGCTGTCCCTATAAAATGATATTTCCTTTTTAAATACAGTATTTTAAAATAATACCATTTTCAAGTTATGCTTACTTTACTATCACATGTAAATAGAAAGAAATTCAAACATTATCTCTAATTTAAAATTTTTAAATTTTAATTAATTATTTATATATTAAATAATTATCTACACATTTTTTAATAATATTCAATTAAATATTTCAGAAAAATTAAATTTATATTTTTTCTCAAACGTTTTTTATATTAATAGGTTCTTATTTAATCCCTGGCCTATTATTTATATGCTAGTGTACTATTTTTGTTGCATTATAATTTACTATAAACTTTTTTTAAAAAATCTTTAGAAGTAATTACATTTATTCTTTTTATTCATTTAGATCAGTTACAAATGTGATTTACAATACAATAGATGTTAAATTTTTGAATTATTTAATGTTAACTTCAAATTATAATATAAAACTTAAAAATAATTTCAATAATGGTAAATAATGGTTAAAGATCTTTTTTCTGTATAATTGCGCATTTATTTTAATTTGAAATGCTTTGGGTAGACAAAGTGTTGTGTGTGTGTGAGAGTGCAATAAAATGCTGGTATCCATGAAAATGGAAAATAAATTTAATTAATATGTGAGGAATTTTTATACATATCATATAAAATATGGAAAATTTAAACTCTATCAAATCCTTTCTTTCACTCTGGTTTCTTATTATATTCTAAATGAAATATGATAAGGGGATGTATCTTAAATTCCATAGAATACTTAATTGCCTTTAACAAAACTTCAAAATATACCAAATTAACTGTGAAAAATTTAAAAAAAATTATATTTATAGGGTATCTAAAATGCAGAAAATATATTAATGTTGACTCGTTTATTTGATTAATTTATATATCTCCTTTTATAAGTTCACATTATTACAAAAAATTAGTTTATGCTTCAATAAATGCATATTTTGTTTGAATAATTCATGTAAAACAAATTCCAATAAATTGAAGAGTATTTAATTGTAAATATTTAAAAGCAAGCATTTTTGCGAATCAATATGTGTGTGTGTGTGCATTTGGATTTAGAAAAAAACTTTTATATTAAGTAACATTTTTTTAAAATTTATAAGTTGTTTAAGCTTTAAAATAATACTATTCATTTAATTATAACAGTAACATTACAAACAATTTATTACGTAAAGGTAAATTGCCATAATTGCAAAACCGGAAGCAATAATTTTGGGAATATTATGAAGTTAATATATATATATATATATATATATATATATATATATATATATATATATATATATATATATATATATATATATATATATATATATATATATATATATATATATATATATATATATATATATATATATATATATATATATATATATATATATATATATATATATATATATACATATATATATATATATATATATATATATATATATATATATATATATATATATATATATATATATATATATATATATATATATATATATATATATATATATATATATATATATATATATATATATATATATATATATATATATATATATATATATATATATATATATATATATATATATATATATATATATATATATATATATATATATATATATATATATATATATATATATATATATATATATATATATATATATATATATATATATATATATATATATATATATATATATATATATATATATATATATATATATATATATATATATATATATATATATATATATATATATATATATATATATATATATATATATATATATATATATATATATATATATATATATGTGTGTGTGTGTGTGTGTGTGTGTGAGTGTGTATATAATTTAATATGGTTAAATGCTTTTATGTACTTTTTTCAAACTGAAGGAGTGTTGATAATTTGCTTAAAAATACGTTCAATTTTGCAAAATAGTAAGCTTTGTAATGTGAGTAATAATGTAGCAGTTTTTTAAGTAAAATAAATCGATTGTTCTTTAATTTTCCAAATTATGCTTCTTATCTTGGGTTTTATTTTTTGTATTCATTATTGTATTCGTTAGTAGCAACAAAATTCAAACTATGCACATAAAATTCCTTGAACTAGATTGGCTATATTTAGTATGAAATTAAGAATTGAAATTTTATTCACATAAATGTTAAGTCCTTTTGAGTAGGTTATTTTCTCTAGATTGCAAGAATGATTTATTAAAAGTAGAAATTTTTACAAGGCATCAATATCGAAGTAAAAGAAAACTAGTCTCGAGATTGCTATACAATCTACATCTGAAAGTATAATTCAAGGAAGTTGTAAAATTGAAACAGTAAAACTTTCAGGTTTATTCTGAGGAATATTTGAGAGATACCTGAAACAAATTCTACTCTCAGAAAAGAAACTGGGCCTAAATGAATGTGTGTAAGCAAAACAAAACGGACACACTGTAGAGAGAATGACTTCCAGCCACGATATGAAATATGCGGCATGGAAGGACCTTGTATAACCAACTCCGAATCCAAGACAAAATATGTGCAGAATGGAAATAAAAAAAGAAATTGCTAACAACACGGCAGATGAACAAAGAAGTTTATTTACTCTATTCTGCGCAGTTTCCTCTTATAGTAAAAAGCACATATTTCTTTTTTTCTCTCCTTTTAAAAATATACTTTATGTTCTTTTACACCACAGGCTGTGTTGTGAGTGCTACTGACAAAGTTTCAATGATATAGAAACGAAAACCTATTCTGACATACAAATGGAAAATATTTTTTTGTATACACAGCTGCAAAAAGTAGAAAAATACTAGTTTTTTTTTTTAATTAGAGAAGGACTTTGAATTTTTACAAAATAAAATTTCACTACAACACTTCAAAAAACTTATTTACAATCATATAACTCTATATACAACATGAAATAAAAAAAATTACTTGCGTATTATAATTAAAATTTAACTTCACTGACATCATACTGTGTGAAAAAAAGTAGAAGGACAATTCTGAATAATGAAAGTAAAAGTCTTGTTAATAAGGAATTTTTCTGTCATTTGCTTTAACTGTTTCAAAGATTCTATTTGCCATTGAATCGAATAAGTCTTGAGTTTTGGTTTGACAAAAATTGTCCAAAACGCAGTTCAAAGCTTTTCGAAATTTGATCAAAGATTCATATTGCTTGCATCAGGCGTAAACTCAAAGAACAGTTACTGACCATATATATATATATATATATATATATATATATATATATATATATATATATATATATATATATATATATATATATATATATATATATATATGTATATATATATATATTTAGGTTTGGATTTTTAGCAGGCTATGGTAAAACCTGAACATTATTTGTTTCAAACCAATTTTTAACGCCACTGTTTTAGTATCAAATAAATTCTAAAGACTTTCTGAAAAAAAGAAAAATTAATTAATTTAATTCTAATTAAAATTTATATTAAAACAAAATTTTTGGATTTATTTTTATCACTATTGACAATTCTACTATTTATATTGATGTCTTCGACAAAAAATCAATTTAATTTTAATGTTAATAAGTTAATGTTCTGGAACTCAAATACTTCTTTAAAAATATACAGAAACGTTATATTTAATGAACTTAATCACATTTATAATATATGTAACAGTTATGAATCAACTAAAAATCAAATAAAACACCCAATAGCTCACCTAAAAAATAACAATATTCCAATTAATTATATTTTAAAATATGTAGGAAGTAGGGAATCACTTGTGTAAGATTGTGTGAAGTAATGCGTTGTTTTTATAACTACAGAAGGGTCACCCAAGCATTGAAGTTCTTACAAGAATCCTGAAAACACCTACATTTACTCATTTTCATTTTCTTTTATTTTTTATCATTTTAAACATAACCTTAAATTTCTTTGAATACATTTTAATTTCAAATTTACTACTTGTTTCTAAACCACTTTAACTTCTTGAATTTAATTATTCCTGACAACTATTTCTTTATTCCAATTTCAATTTTACCTTTGGCAACTCTCCTATTATTCTAATATATAACTTCAATCTGATTTGCTTATTTTAGTATTATGTATTTTTTCTACTTTATGTATGTTTCATCTATTGTGAGTATGATTATTTTTCTGCATATATATTTACATATTTATTCTAATTTTTGAACTAAATCTATCTTTTTTTTCTTTTAATACGAACACTCTTTGGGTGAATTTCTCGAACATTTTTAGACATTTGTCCTTTGTGCATGTCAGAAAAGAGTGTTTATGTGTTTATTTTGCATAATTGACCATCTCTCTCCTGATGAAGACGTGGTCCCTATGCCTTCTTTTTATCATTTGCATGGCATATTTTAGTATTTTTCCAATTTTATATTTCTGGTTTCAATATTTTTAATGTTTTATTTTAAATATATATATATATATATATATATATATATATATATATATATATATATATATATATATATATATATATATATATATATATATATATAATGTAAAGCGAGATATATGAAAATTTAACTTAAAGTACAAAAAAAAATCAGGATTAGTTATAGATAAAGAACCGAACATTCTAATATTCCAATCCAAGTTTCTTAATTATCAACATGAAGGGATAATTAAATAAGAGTACAATGCTGGTAAAAGCTATTCATCGGGTAACTTGGTTATTCTTGATTTGTGAGAACCACAGTATCTGAAATATCTACATTGTACACTAGATCATGATAGAATATTGTTGGTTACATCTGAATAATTTAAATTATATATAAAACCTCTGTACTGGAAAAATGTCACCAAACATTCCTCATTTTTCTAAGAGCTAATACATTGAAGGTATAATTGTTACGACCGTATTAGTTTATATTTGCTATTAAGTTTCTCAATGAAACTATTGAATCAAGATCGCAAGGAATTTTTTCTGAACAAATGTGATTTTGCTTTAATTTGAATGTGATAGTTCACCCTAAATGTTGTTGCCTATGAGCTGAATATTAATTTGTTAATGTTTGTCGAGGATATATTAGGTTGGTGCGTATGAAATGTCGGATTCTTAAGTGATTGTATAAAACTGCATATCTTTCTTCAAAAGCTGTTTATTCAATCAAAGTATGCTCCATTCGCTTCAATACACTTCTCCCAACGAGATTTTAAAGCGTAGATGCCTGTCTTAAAAAAATTTTGGTCTTTAGAATTAATAAACTCTGATATCGAGTTTTTTAGACTGTCTTCATTTTCATAGTGTTTGCCCCTTAAAAACAGCTCTAAATGCTTGAAAAAATGAAAATCGGTCGGCGAGAGATCCGGTGAATAGGGTGGATGCTGCAATGATGAGCATACGTTTAACCGATCCAGCTTATTTCGCTCTGTCAGTGCGTGCGGTACCCACTTGTCCATCTTCTTAACCTTGCCAATCTCAGAAAGGTGTCTCAATATCATTGTATGGTCAACTTTCATCCTGATAGCAAGTTCCCTCGTGGATACGGCTGGATCCGCTTCCACTAGAGCCTTCAGGTCATCATTCTTCACAGACGTTTTGGGTCTTCCGCGCGGCTCATTTTGCAGTGAAAAATCGCCAGTCCGAAATTTTTCGAACCAACGCTGCACTTTCTGATCGTTAACCGTATTCTCCCCAAACGCTTGGTTTATGTTGCGTGCAGCTTTTGCAGCACTATTACCAAGTTTGTACTCATATAAGAAAATGACGCGAATGTCGGCAGAATTCATATCGGCAATAAACTCAAAAGAATTAAAAAAGGGAAGACCTTCGAGAAAACCTATTTTGCTGAAATGAGTCTCTGGCAATGGACAATACGAGTATGAATGAGGTTATGCCAAATACAAAAGTATAACGAAAACAGGGAGGAAAACGTCCGCATGTAAAGAGAATCCGACATTTCATACGCACCAACCTAAT
>JAJQOW010002182.1:0-22561 GCA_037975125.1 Latrodectus hesperus | reverse complement strand
TCTTCTTCTTCTTCTTCTTCGAGTTGGGTTTGTATGTCATTGAGCACCTCTGCTTTTATCAGCATTTTGTACTGTTAACTCCAAACCCAATGTTTCTTAGTTCCATTTGCTCGGATCACCCACTTTATTAATAAAGTCTGATAACCCTTTAATGGAATCTAGGTGTAACTCTCTAGTATGGATGATGCCTAAAGAGGTTAATCTAGGGAGGGCAAGAGCCTCGCATTCATAAATGATATGCTTGGCCGTTTCCTCTTGCATATGACATTTCCTGCAGATAGGATCTTGCTGAAACAGTCCCATTTTATGGAGATGTTTTCTGAAATAGTAGTGCCCAGTTATGAAGCCTACGATTAAACGTATCTTCTGCCTAGAGCATCTAAGAATTTCATAGGAAATCCTCGCTGATGACCTACAGATCATACCTTTAGCGTGGGTTTGACCAGGAGATTTGAGCCAAGCTTCATACATCTTCCGTTTTTCCCATCTGCGAACATTGGTTTTTGCGGTCTTCAAATTGATCCCACAAAAAGGTTCTGGACCAATGGGAACAAAAGACGATCCTTGTTTAGCAAGCTCATCAGCCTTTTCATTGCCTTCGATACCTTTATGCCCTGGCACCCATACAAGGATCACCCTGTTTCTAGTTGCCAGTTCTGTAAGAAGGTTTCTACACTCCAGAATCATTTTAGATTTGATTTCGAAGGAATTAAGCGCTTTTAAAGCGGCTTGACTGTCACTGAAAATGAGAATCCGCTTATCGTAGTAGCCCTTCTTCATATTCAGTCGCAGACAGTGGATAATGGCCAAAACTTCTGCCTGGAAGACCGAAGCGTATCGCCCAAGGCTTACAGACAAGCTGATTCTTGGTGACACGCCACAAACTCCCAGACCTGAGAGGCTGTTCTTCAGTGATCCATCTGTGTACCAGATTAGATCTCCTGTTTTAGTTCCAAACATGTTGTTATCCCATTCCTCTCTAGTTGGAAAACTACATCAAATGTCTTGTCAAACATGTATGTTTTTTCCATGATGTCAGATGGCATCAGAAAAATAGGGTCTTGAAATTTCCTGGTGATGCCCTTGTGCCCTTTGGCAACAGGCTGGTCATACCAGTGGTTTTGCAGCTTCATTCTATATGCATTCAATCTTGCAACGCTGCATATGAAGATGTCCAAGGGAGTCAGATCCAACACAACCTCCAATGCTCTGGTTGGCGTGGTGGAGATTGCTCCTGTGATGCAGAGACAGGCTAGTCTTTGTAGACTCCTCAATCTGTCAATCACAGTCTTCTGTTCCACCTTATGCCACCAGATCACACAGGCATATGTGAAAATGGGCCTGACAAAAGCTGTGTACATCCATAACATCAGTTTTGGATGTAAACCCCAGTTCTTACCAAGCATTCGCCTGCAAATCACAATGCTTTTCTTTGCTCGGTTGATCCTATCATCAATGTGCTTATTCCAGGTGAGTTTCTGGTCTAAATAGATGCCCAGATACTTCACCTCTGAAGCCACATTGATTTCAACATCAAAAAGTCTTGGTATGAAAAAACCTTTCCGTTTCTTTTTGCGTGTAAAAGGTACGAGGTAGGTTTTCTGAGGATTAACCATCAGGTCCCTATCCTTGCACCATTGACCTACATAACTTAGAGCATCCTGCATGAGATGACAAGTTATGTCAAAATCTTTACCAAGGATAAGGATGACAATGTCATCAGCATATCCCTGCGTATAATAACCCTTATCATTTAGATGTTTTATAAGGCTATTTACAACTAGGTTCCAAAGTAATGGTGACAGAACACCTCCTTGAGGACAACCTCTAGTAGTCTTTTTTTCAAATGATTCACCGAAGATGTTCATTTGTATATATCTATCCGAAATTAAGGCCTCAATCCAAGTACACAGGGTTTGATTAATCCCTGCCCCTCTAAGTGCATTGAGGATGGATGGATGGGAAGTATTATCAAAAGCACCCTGGATGTCGAGGAAAGTTGCCAAGGCAATATCCTTTTGATCCAGAGTGGCTTCAATCTTGGAAACTAGCTGATGTAGAGCAGTCTCTGTAGATTTACCAGGTTGATAGGCAAATTGAAGAGCATGCAAGGGACTATTTCTACCCAAGTAATCTCTAATATGCCGATCAATGATTTTCTCCATAATTTTAAGAAAGAATGAAGAAAGACTGATTGGTCTGTATGACTTGGCCTGGTCATAAGTGTCCTTGCCAGGTTTTGGAATGAAGACTATCCTAGTCTTTTGCCATGTCTTTGGTATATATCCCAGGGCCAAACTAGTTCTATACATTCTAGTTAGCATTGGTATGACAACCTTTTCTGCCTTCTGGATCATGATGGGCATAACTCCATCAGGCCCAGGGCATTTTAGAGGTTTAAAGGCGAAAATTGCCCATTTAACAATGTTGTAGTTTATGATATTTTTAGCAATGGTCCATTGATTGCTATTGACTCTTTGCAAAGAGCCAATGCAATGTTCCCCTTCGTTGCTATAAATATCTCTAGCTCCCGGGAAGTGAGTCCTGGTCATAATTTCCATAACCCCTTTTCCGGAAGCAGCAAAATTACCCTCCTCGTCTTTTAGGGTACCAACCAAAATAGGTTCATCCCTTTTAAGGAGTTTCTGGAGTCTAGCTCCTTCAGAAATAGAATCTATCTCGTCACAGAACTTTCTCCAGGAGTTAATCTTGCTTTTTCTAACAAGTTTGTTATAATTAGTGAGGGCCCTTTTATAGTTCTCCCATTCACCATTTTTCTTAGCTTTGTTAAAAGTTTTCTAACATTTGCTCTTTCGGCAGCTAGAGAGTCATTCCACCAAGGGCATTGGAGTTTAGCTCTTCTAGTGCGAATGGGGCAATTGTTATGATAAGAATCTAGAATACTTCTCTGTAGGAGATCTGCTGTAACTTCTAGATCGTAGTTGTCTCTAATAGGTCTGTTACCGAGCTCAATCAACCCAGTCAGTTCTTCTTGGAATTTCTTCCAGTCCGTCCTAACCGGGTCTCTGAATATGCGATCCAGACACACATTAGAGTGAATTTCAAAATGGATGTTTTGATGATCTGAACCAGAAGGTCGATCATCTACTTTCCAGTATTTGATATTTTTACTAATCAGCGTTGTCGCTATAGTAATGTCAATTACTTCTGATCGATTGGAAGTAATAAAAGTTGGTTTGTTGCCAACATTTAGAATATCTAACCTGTAGTTTAGAATAAATTCCAAAAGGTACTCACCTCTTTTATTTGTGTCCGTACTTCCCCAGACAACATGATGAGCATTACAGTCTAGTCCTAGGACTACCTGTAAGTTGTTATTACTGCAAAAGTTCATGAGCTTGTGCAGAGAATGGTCAGGTGGAGCCTTCTCTTCATAGGGCAGGTATCCAGAGCCAAAAACAATTTCCCTGTTCCTACCCTCTATGTTGAGTCTGACTTTCACAGCTGTCAGGTCCCTAAGAATAAATTCAGAGAGGGGAAGAACCTCAATGTTTTTATGTAAGAGTATACAAGTTCTAGCGTTACCATTAGTACAATAGATAAGCTTACCTTTAGTTCCTTTGAGACCACTGATTCTTCCCTAACCAACCAGGGTTCTTGAATCAGGGCCAGGTGTATATCCCCAGCAAGAAACTTCTTACTGAGGTTAGTAGTACCACTTCTACTGTGGTGTAGGTTGGCTTGAACTACCTTCACCCCCATCAGCAGGAGCAGGTTTATCAAGTACTTTAGCCTGCACATGGTGAAGGCCAATATAAAACCTATATCCCCTTACACGAAGAGTGGCAGCATCTAATTCAGGCACACTAAGAACGATGGTCCGCCCAGATGGGTCGTTCTTAATGTTAAGAATGTTCCACTCCAATGGAGTGACCCCACCGTTCTGAGCCTCGATTTTTCTCAGGAGCTCTTTAGGTTCCAGTTCATTACAGATTTTTGGCAGTTTTGCAATTATCTTAGTGGTTCTGACAAGTTTCCTTGCCTCACCCACCAAGAGTTTATGTTCTTGCCAAGGGCTTATATCATTGACATTTTGTTCCAGCCACTTTGAGCTCTCCAGATCTGCACAATTGATAATAAGAGCCCCGTTTTCAAGTTTACAGGATAGGAAGGTTGGGGCAAAGCCCTCCTCATTCCTTCCTATTTTCCTGGTTATCAAGAGTTCCAGGTCATAGGCCTGTTTCTCTGTTAACCGTTTTTCCGGATGACCTTCTAAGAGCACGGCCATCTTGATCGCCGTGAGAGCCGCCCTGTAAGTAAATCCCTCAGGTCCTTCTCTCTTGGCAGCCTTTCCAACCTTGCCCTGGTTCATCCGATTGGCAGGACGCTTCTCGCCTTTGGTTGCCTTGGGTTTTTCAACCCAAGTCCCCTCAGCGATTTTGCGCTCCTTCACCAACCTCTTTTTCTGTGCACCAGATATTCTCTTTTTAAGCTTGATTCTGGTCAGAGAGTCAGTCATGCTAGAGATAGCTTCCTGACTCTCACCAGAAGAAGATGGTTTGGAGGTCATTTCTACCTCCTGTGAAGGTTTCATTGCTACCCCTTCATTAGATTGTCTCTGAGTTACCTTGTCTTTTTCAGAAAGGTCTGCCTCAGAAGTTTCTCCTGCAAAAGCAGAAATGTTTGTTATTTTCAATGTCTTTTCAGCCATATAATAACAGTAAATAATCTCAGGTAATATGACAGTCCACCCAGCATTGCCTGAGATACTGGGCAAGGCAAATTACTCTAGAAGTTCGCCAGGCAACTAGAGGCTCCGTTAAGACACCAATACCGCGGTGCCAATTAGCCCTAGGCACGGAACGCATAACACCAGGGTTTACGGGAGCTGGTTCGCGGCCTCTTATTCAATATTCGAGGCTATCCTGTTATTTCTACAGGACTTTCGGCGATCCACCACCTGCCGACGCGCCTGGTGGCTAGCTCAAGCCCCAGAGGGGTACGCATACCCCCTGGTTCCAGGATACAATGGATTAAATATTATTCTTCATCATATGGATAGTTTAAAATTAAAGATCTTACTCATCTTTTAATTTCAAGCACTAATACCCTTATTAAGATTTTTAAAGATATAATTAAAAGATAACTCATTTAAAAGAAATGGAAAATGAAACATGAGCTACTTTGAGTTTACAAAATTAGTAGGTAATGATTATATTTACAAAACTTTTAAAGATTCTCAAAGAAAATAAAAATTTATTATTCCCTATTTGCAAAAATTGTTGAATTTCATGAGATGAAATTCATGAAAATCAGTTTAAAATTTAAAAATGAAACTGTATCATAATGAACTGATAAAATTAATTAAATTATTAAATGCTATATAAAGAGTCTCTTAAAATCATAATAACCATAAAACCTAAAAAAAAACCTTTGAGAGGTATTTTGAATGAAAAGCAATAAAAGAAAATAACAGAATTCTCAACATATTTAAGCAAAATTTTATTTAACACTTACAAAAATACTTATCACAATATTCAAAAATTTCCCAAAAATATAAATACTTTACTTAACAGGATTAAAAATAATCTTCATATTAATTTTTTATCACATTTCAGTTTTTATATCCTAAAATATTTCAGTTCCTGAAAACACATCAAGATATAAAAAAATTATTCAATATTTTTCTTGTAGAAGAAAATCCTATAAACACTAAAACAAAACGAAACTAAAACACTCAAATAAAAATAAATAATCAGAATACTAGGTAATTAGCACAGCTATGCATAGAATCATTTGATATCTTCCATGAAGTGATAAAGAAATGCACCAATTAAACAATGAATTTAAAAAGAAAAATAAAAAAATTAAATAACAAATGTTTAATCTCATAAAATATATTACCAGTATAAAAATGCTTTTTAATTTTTTGCAAAATAAAAAATTTTCAAAGATAAGATAAAATAATTTGTTTATTTCTGACATTTCCATGTAATTTAAATTTTGTATGCTAAGATAAATAAAGACATTCTATAATAAATAGCATTTAAGACATCTTCCTAATATTGATAAACAAGAAATATTTTAAGTCAATTTTTAATTAAAATAATTTTTCAATGGTTTGCCAAAAGTTGTATTGTTGTATATTTTGAAATTATGCTCCTTGAAATTAAAAACATTTCATCAAAAAATGAAGAAAATCAAATTTTTTAAAAATTTATACATTTTAAGTATACAAATGTTGAAAATAAAAAGTATAAGTAGTTATCTCAATGTAAATAAATAATAAATTAATACTTGATAATTGAAAAAATTATTTAAAGAAATGCAATCATTAAACAAACACCAACTAAAGCTTAATATGATTTTGCATCATTCAGAGACATAATTAACATCATTACAAGAGTCGTTATAGATTTTAGAAACATATATATATATGTGTGTGTGAATCAATAACAAGCAAACATATAACAGAATATAATCTTAAAACTGATAAATTAAACACAATTTACTGTTAAAATGTTATAATATATTTTAAACACATACTGATAATATAATTTTGACAAATATATGTATACATATACACAATCACTTTTCTAGATATCTATTCTACATTCAAATTGTTATTGAAAAAAATCCTGCATTTCTTTTAATAATTTTTAAATTTGACAGTCAGTTTAAGTGAAAAATTTTCAACCTTAATTTTTATTAATATGTAAGAAATAGTTGTAGGAAATAAATAACTGAATCATTGAAGAAAAAACATTTAAATCATATGAAAAATAAAATATTAAATGCATAATAAATTAGAATTATAACAAATGCATTAAATGTTATTAAATTTGCAAATACTAGGTTATTAAATACACTAGTACAATATTTCTTTAACTTACTTATTGAAAATTTTTCTTAGAACTCATCAATATATATATGTAACTTCCAGTAAAATTATATACATCATCAACAACCCCTGAATGCCTTATCTTAATATATATGTTTTAAAATAAAAAGTGTAAAGCCACTGAAATGTAACTTTTTTCCAAGCAATGTGTTGCAAAAGCTGAGCAATTTTCTACATTTCTTTAGAACACATTCATTACCAGGATTCCAAATTTTTCCTTTCTTAACATACAAGTTTAATGCTTTTATTTAATAATTTTTTTATCTCAATTATGAATAACAAAATAGAAAATCCTTGAGCTAGAAATAGAGAAAACACTTTGAAGAAAAGGATTTCTGCAGTGACAAGGTAATTTTATACGATTCCAATTTCTATTATGCGTTTTTTAATATAATTCATTTAAGAAAAATATCTTAAAGTGGCAATTACATAGAAATGGAACAAATATAGTAAAGGTAATTTTCTTTAAATACCTAACAATAAAAAACTGTAGATCTTGCTTAGTTTTTAAGTGGTTAACTGAGCTGCAATAGCATTATGATAAGAACACGTATTACTTTCTTAAATCATTTTATAATAACTTGGTAAAGGAAACAATAATATATTTTAGGCATATTGCAAAAACTTTTTAGTTCACGATGTCATCCATCCAAACTGTAGAAATAAAGCTTGTTGAGCAGTATTGTTTTTTTATTTTGTAACATATACACACATAAATTTAAATACATGTGTTCATGTTACTTAAAAAAACTGGCTGATCATGCTTCTCTGTAATATTTCTTATTACATTTATTTTTGCTACAGCAAGCAGTTACTTTATCTTTCTTACCAATATCATTTTTTAATATTTTTCTGGTGTATTAGGCAATCACACAAATTTGACAAAAATATTAATATACTCTTTTCCTTAGGAAATCATTTTACTGCTGAGATATTAAAGAAAGTTAACATAAGATTCAACATTACATAAAAATTATTGTATATTAAAATTCTCTTAATAATACAATTCTTTTAAGAAATCCTTTAGTGTTAAAATAATATTAAAATTACTAGTTCTTAAATTTTATTTTGCTTTTAATATAAGCAATTTTTTAAACTATTTTTGTAACATCAAAAACACAATTGTATAATGAACTGGAAGTCATAAGTTAACAAAGGTTTAATAAAAAAGGTTAAGCAGTAACAAAGGTTCTTTGAAAACAGTTTTAAAACATTAACAAAGATAAATTCAACAACAAGAGATAAAAACAATCCTTGATTACTAATATTATTGCATGAAAACTGGTTACCAATTTGACAAAAAAAATGTGACAAATGAAATATTCAATTTCAAGTAATAAATCATATGTGAATTTATATCATTACAAATTAAAGGATTAATATCAAACAGATAAGTCATGGCTTTAAATATATGAAGCCCTTTTCAAAAAATAATAAATGCATAAAAAAGTTCTAATCACTCTATGATACAGAAATTGCACTCTTAGATGTAGCATAATACTACTTCATTATTAAAAACTCTTTTGCAGGTAATAGCACATCATAGATACTTACAAAAATGCAGTATCAAGATGTTTTTCATTTAATAATACTGAATGATCAGTTTCCCTAATCTGTTTTTCCCATTTTAAATAGATTATCCCTTCCTTAAACTGCTAACACAGAATGGTTTGAATTTCTTTCTAAGCTATCACTTTGAAGTTGATGAGCTAAAGATTCTAACTCTCTTAAACCATGTTTAGATAGTTCAAATTTGTGTGCAACTAATTGGCGATAAAAATGTATTGCAAAAGCAAGTAGCACAATAACCACTGGGACTAAAACAATAGTTGTACACCAAGCTGCTGTGAAACTAAATTCATAAAATTTTACCCAACACAAAATTGCAATTTCAAATAGGAACAACAATATTCCAAAAACTGTAGAAAATGCCCATGCAGTTTCTATATAGTAATGTAATTTTTCATGCGGAGATTCAGATATTGAACAAGGAGTGCTTGTCACAGCTTCAATATGAGGCAAAATGCATGTAGATATTAATAAAGCAAGCATGTGAACAGCCACTAATAGGGTTGTGCAAATACAAAATGTTATCAGTAATTCTTCAGGCACTTCATTACTAAGTTGAATTTCTACCATTGCAACCTAGAATGACAAAATTATAAATTCATGATTTGAAATAATAAAAATACAGCAGTTTGTTTCTAAAAACAAGTTTTTTTTTATTAAAAGTATGTTTCTAAAGATAAGTTCTTTTATTGATGATACTATAACTAAAATTTTATAGTATCAATAAAAGAAACTATATTACACTTTTTAAAACTTTGAGAAGAAAAATAATATTAGCTTTTATAAAATTTCATTAATACATAATAAAATTTATGATTAATTTAAAATTCAACATTTGATAAAAAAATAAGTGAAATTAAATTATTGAGCATAATAAAGTTGATCAGTTTATGTAATAGTTATAAAATTATAATATATTTTGTCTTAGAAATATTCAGTATCATATTTAAATTTCAATACATTTTTGGAACTAACTTGATTATTTTAATAAAAAGAGGAGTTCAAATACTTTCAATACTTTCTGAGCTTTTATTTGAAACTATAAAACACTATACAAAAATTATCCCTCAAACATAGTTGTATATATAGATTTACACACAGATAATAAACAAGTATTTAATTCTTCACCTAGATTTAAAAAAAAAGCCTTATGCATCAATACAACAGAAAGTGTGAAGAAATAAATTAAAAAGGATTTTAATTTTGAAAAAAGATACTGTATATTTAGTTCCAGAATTTCAAGGATTGTCAATAACAATAATAATAATCTGGGAAGACATCTGTTATTAATGGAAAAGTAACACGAGCTCTAGAACTTGTGAATTATTTGTGAAACATAATCCTTCCTAAAATAAATAAAATGAAAATTATTCATGTCAAAAAATTTCTGACTCCAAGAAAGATTAAATATTAGTCTTGAAAACAAATCAAGAGTTGAGTAGTTATTGATTACGAAATTATATTTTAAACTTTTGGATTGATGGCAATTAAGTTTACAAGGTAATTTCAAATTTTCATAAAATTTGAAATTTTTTGAAAATATATAATTAATTTGGAATAAAATAAATAATTAAATGCAAATAAATTCTATTAAAATGTTATGCATATGGACATCTTTTCAGCAGTAATGGGAACTAAGGAAGCAATGTTTGCCAACAACCAAAATCTTATTTTTGGCATAGAGTTGAAATGAATGAACTCATGACGAAATATGGAATATATTATTATTCTTTTAGATATGAACAAAGAGAAGTAAATTTACATTGATTTTTAACACAAAGTCTTTTTGAATGTAACATAGAATTTCAAGAAATTTATAATGGTTCCCCATGCCCATTTGTGAGTGCTGACTATAAAACTAATGAATATTTAAAAGCTCAGTAACCAGGAATTATACTTTCATTTTACCATATACTTTTGCATTATTGCAGTTCAACATATTCAGCTCAACAGAATAGTCAAAACAATTAAGAAATATAATATATCAAAATATTTTCCAAATTGCATATAGCATAGACCTCATTTAAATTGCTCAAGTTTTTAAGTTAGATTGGTTATTGGCAGTCAGATTATTTAAAGTAAATGAATCTTAATTAATATTGTCCATTCACATCAAAGATTATATGTAAAATGCCAAGCAATCACAATTCCTGAAATTGCTTAACACTAGTTTTGATATGGATTATTATTATTGATATTCTATATAGTATTAATCACAACACTATTGATCAATGTAACTGACAAGTCAGATTTATTCTAAATATATTATTCTATGATTTATTGTATTTGCATGTTAGTAGACTTTGAATTAATAAATATCTTTAAAAAATTTTCAATAAAACAGTTACATATACAACACAAAATATTACTCAGGAGTTATATTTTCATAGCAAAAATGTGGATTTTTTGCAAATGATAACATAACTTAACTATGTTTTTTCTTTAGAATATTAAAAAAAATTATCATTTTCATTTATTTTTCTTGAATTCCAAGCTTTGATTTTTAAACACTTATGCTTTTTATTATTTTTTTTTCAGAAGATTATTATATTGTTTGTTTTCACTCAATGAAAATTTTTTTGTACACAAAATTTAATTAAATTGGGAACCATAGTTTAGGGTTAATCTGAATTGCTACAAATATTCATGACCAAGGTAATCATTACAGGTATGAATTTTATATGCTTGGGTTAATTTACTTTTCTAGATTTTTTTTCTGTACTGACTCAAGATGGTTTTTAAAGGAAAAAAAGACACTAATTCTAGCAAGTCTTAAAATAGAGAGAACTACATATCAAATTCGTATTTAGTCTACCATTTTATATAAGTATAAAACAAACATTTTAATCATAATAAGCACACTATCATGCTGATTAATAAAAAAGTATAAAATCAAAATTTTATCATTTTAACCAAGTCAGAAATATAGCATCTTACAAGGAAGTACTGCAAAAAACACTATGTTTAAGACAAATTACAAATATTAAAAATTGAAATATTAGTTTCAGGAAATGGGTAGTCTTGCTCAGTTCATATATTATCGATGTAATTTAAAAAGAATAAAATATGTTGTTTTGAATTTTAAGAGAGACTAATTACCATTGCAAAACCAGCCAGTAAAGCAGATGTTCTGCTCGATGCTTTCAATTTTGCCCGGCTTAAATGTAACCTTCTCCATGAAAGTTTTGTCTGATTTCCAGATTCCATAGTTTTCTTAGACAGTTTACTTTAATATTCAAAGAAATTCCCTACACATATTTATTATCTCATTACTTTAAAGTGAAACTTCGAAAAAGCCTATGGACGGGACGGATGGCAGATTTCGCAAAAATGATGCACGCATATTTGTTTACATTTTTATATCCAATCAAAATTGAGAGTACAAACTGTTGCCAATAAATATTTTTATTGACAGTTATTTTATAAATTTATTAATAGCCTTATTTTCATTTGAAGTGAAAAGAATAATATTCAAATAAAAAATCAAATATTACTTGCAAAATCAGATATTTCTAAGTAATTGCATTTAATTACTACACAATTCTCAGTGCTTCAGAAATTTTATAATTGTCACACATTTTTTAGAAATTAATTATGTTCAGAGACCCAGTTAGAACGGACTGGAAGAAATTCCAGGAGGATTTGACTGGGTTGGTTGAGACTCGGGAACAGACCTATTAGAGACAACTACGATCTAGAAGTTACAGCAGACCTTCGGCACAGTAGTATTCTAGATTCTTATCATGACAATTGCCCTATTCGCACTAGAAGAGCAAAACTCCAATGTCATTGGTGGAATGACACTCTAGCATCTGAAAGGGCAAATGTTAGGAAACTTTTTAATAAAGCCAAGAAAAATGGTGAATGGGAGAACTATAAAACAGCCCTTACTAATTATAATAAACTTGTTAGGAAAAGCAAAATTAACTCCAGGAGGAAGTTCTGTGAAGAGATAGATTCTATCTCTGAAAGAGCTAGACTCAAAAACTCCTCAAAAAGGATGAACCTATTTTGAATGACACCTGAAAGGACGAGGAGGGTAGTTTTGCTGCTTCCGGGAAAGAGGTTATGGAAATTATGACTAAAACCCACTTTCCAGGAGCTTGTGATATTTATAGCAACGAAGAGGAGCACTGCATTGTCTCTTTGCAAAGAGTCAATAGCGATCAATGGACCATCGCTAAAAATATCGATAACTACAATATTGTTAAATGGGCAATCTCTGCCTTTAAACCTCTAAAAAGCCCTGGCCCTGATGGAATTATGCCCATCATGATCCAGAAGGCAGAGGAGGTTATCATACCAGTGCTAACTAGAATTTACAGAGCTAGCTTGGCACTGGGTTACATACCAAAGATATGGCAGGAGACCAGGATTGTTTTCATTCCAAAGCCTGGCAAGAACACCTATGACCAGGCCAAGTCTTACAGACCTATCAGTCTTTCTTCATTCTTTCTTAAAATTATGGAGAAAATCATTGATTGGCATTTAAGAGATTACTTGGGTAGTAACAGTCCCTTGCATGCTCTTCAATTTGCCTATCAACCCGGCAAATCTACTGAAACTGCTTTACATCAGCTAGTTTCTAAGATTGAAACCACTCTGGATCAAAAAGAAATTGCCTTGGCAACTTTCCTCAACATCCAAGGTGCCTTTGATAATACTTCCCATCCATCCATCCATCTTCAATGCACTTAGAGGGGCAGGGATTAATCAGATCCAGTGTACTTGGATTGAGGCCTTGATTTCACGTAGATGTATACAAATGAACATCTTCGGCGAATCATTTGAAAAAAGACTACTAGAGGTTGTCCTCAAGGAGATGTTCTCTCACCATTACTTTGGAACCTAGTTGTAAATAGCCTTATAAAATATCTAAATGATAGGGGCTATTATACGCAAGGATATGCTGATGACATTTTCATCCTTATCCTTGGCAAATATTACGACATAACTTGTCATCTCATGCAGGATGCTCTAAGTTATGTAAGTCAATGGCGCATGGACATTTAGAAAAAAGCTTTATATGAGTAAGGGACCTGATGGTTAATTCTCAGAAAACCTATAGAATAGGACTGTTTCAGAAAGACCCTATCTGCAGGAAATGCCATACACAAGAGGAAACGGCCAAGCATATCATTTACGAATACGAGGCTCTTGCCATCTCTAGATTAACTTCTTTAGGCATCATCCATACTAGAGAGTTACACCGAGACTCCTTTAAAAGGTTATCGGACTTATTAATAAAGTGGTTGAACCGAGCAACTGGAACTAGGAAGCATTGGGTTTGGAATTAACAGTACAAAATGCTGATAAAAGCAGAGGTGCCCAATGACATACAAACCCAACTCTAAGAAAAAGAAGAAAAAGTTAGAAATTAATTAATTTAAAATTTTAAAATATAAATTATCATTCATGACTCAAAAAGCATAGAAATGAAAATTATAATTTATAAGGATTTTTTTTTACATTTTTCACAGTTTCTTTCTTTTTTTTTATCAAATAATCAGCACAAAGCATACATATTATCTCTGTCGTTGTTTCCAATCCCAGTGATCAGCAAAGCTAGATCAGATCCATGAGTCCATTCACCCTAAAAGAATCAAGCACCAGAAGAGAATCCCAAATCAGGTCTTGCTTGGTAAGCCCCAAATAAGATAAAATGTGGTCAGGAGAGGCCTGCACCGAAGAACACTTAGTGCAGGTCTCGAAATGTTTGTTACCACCTACGAAAGTCATGGAAAGCAGATGGGCGCTAAGAAAACGTGCAAGTGCGTCTACTGCAGCCCCGAGCCAAGAAGCCACCAAGACACCTCATCTGGTACCAAAGATGCACAGGTGGGACAATCCAGGTAGCCATGGTAGTTTCCCTAAATTTAGAAAAAAAGCTTTATATGAGTAAGAGAAGCGGCAGGCATGGCGAAATCGCTAGCACTAACTCTAGCCAAACTGTCCGCAATTTCATTACCAGCAACATCCACAGGGGACGGAATCCTCTGAAAGTGAACATGATGACCATAGGAAAGATGTTTTAGTTTCCTGAGGATATCTGCACTAGTACTATCCCTCACATGATGCCAACCGGCCAAATGCTGAATAGCACTTCTACTATCAGAAAAGATTCAGATATCATTTGACTGCGGAAGCATCATGACGGAGTCCAGACCTTCTATAGAATTGCAATAAACTCATTTCGAAAAACTGCGCAGAAGTCTGGATTTCTTTTCTGGATTTATATTTCTTTATCCCAAAATCTAATATAGACCCTCAACAGGCTGGCGCACCGTGGCGAGGGGGTGCCACTGGGCGGAGTGGGCGAAGTACGTCGGGAGTGTATTCTCCTAGTAGGGTCATCCATGTCTTGAAGCCCACTCCACTGTGCCCAACTAAAGTCTGTAGGCTCCGGAACTAAGTCAGACTTCTGCCACTGGTGCTCCAGGTCCCTGACCATAGAAGCAGCCTCTTACCTCACCCATGATTAATTCACATATTATCTCATAATTCTTCTATCTAAATTTTTTACATGGAAATAAGTATTTACATTGCCTACAATGCTTTTAAAATGGTGAAGCTTAAAAATTATTTAGGTTCAAAAATCCTCATTACCAATTACTCTAATGCTTATATATAAAATTGTAATAATTGTATTCGATATAATGTATTGCGCTAATCACTTTAAGCAATCGTTTAAAGTGATATCTTCTGAAAATCCTATCTTGATTGATTTTCAGAAGATATCAATATTCAGAAGATATCAATATCAATATTCAGAAGATATTTTCAAAATAAATAAAATCAATCACATTTAGTATAAGATTGTTTTCATTTCTGCCTGGAGAAAAAAATATTTTATGTTATAGTTTTATAATTATTGATTTTCTGTCTGCATATAGGTATGCCTAAGATAAAGATTCCAGTATATTAGCTGTAACTCTTAGGCAGGCCGTACACTGAGGCGACTGCAGACGAGCAGCCCGACATCACGCCGTTAAAACTGGTTCTCACTGTACAGCTCCATGCATGTGTATCTCTTTGTGTTTGATTTTATTCCTTCAAAAGTGTATTTCCTTTGTTCACAAATGTAAATATGCTGCATTTAACGAATTTCATTAATTTTGTAAAAAATTATTTCCTGCATTATATGTTTTTAGCAAAGATTATTCTAATAATAATAATACTAATAAAAACCTTTGATGTAAATATCTATTGAAATGAAACTTTCCGGTTATTTTTATTTTAATTTTTAATGATTTGTGTGAGTAGTTTACTTATATGTAAATATAAAATATGTAATTAAAAATTTTTAGGAAATTTAGATAAAATTAATAAATTTCCCGTGCAAAACATTTTTAATCGATAAGTATTTGCAGTTGAAATATATCATCTTATGAAGTAAATTTTATATAAGTTTTTCTAAATTTCTTGTTTAAACGCATAGATGTTTCTGAACTATTAGTTTCTAAATTTTAAAAAATTATGTAATTAAAATAATCTTATTAAAAAACTAGTTTAAATACTATAGTACAATTAAGAACCACTATCCTTATGAGTTGTTATTGACTTTAGTATTCACACTTCTTGTACATTATTATAATATTGTTCAAACTAATTTTTAACTAACATAAAATATTATAAGATTTACTATTTGGATTGCTGATTTATTTTAGATTAAAATGCTTTTAGTGTAATTTTTAATTATTTCCATTGACATATATTATTAATTACTTTTAGTTTTGAAATTATTCATTTTGAACTAATTTGTTATAATGCATAAATATGTATTAATTTAAACTGAGGTAACATATCAACAAAAAGTAACTAAAATATATTAAAAAAATTCTAATATAATTAAAATAACTTTAAAAAATATTTCTAATGTCATTTTTTTAGTTCATGAATTGAAGAAACATTAAAATAACACCTATTGTGAACAGGGCAGAAATATCAGAAAGTTACCAAGTAAAGAGAACATTTTTTGCTCCTTTAAAAAACGTATTATTCTTTAGTTAGTATTTAATACTTATGATTTTTAGTTTTAAAAGCATTTAAAATTATTAACATTTATAATTAACATGTCCCAGCAAGAGATTATTACGATCTTATCCACAACAGAAGTACTGGAAAGTACATCTTATTTAATATTTATATTATTGTTACAGAAAAAAATGATACTTAATATCAATTTATATTTTTAAATCAAAAAATAAATTTATTACCTTAGCAAATTTACCTATTTCATATATATATAAAAAAACATTCAATTTGTGTATTTAATGCCATTTTAGTTGGACTTAAACCTGAAGAAAACAGTATAAATTTAGTGTTGTGTTAATTAATAAATTGGAACAATGCGCCTTTGTTCTGAAAGTACAGTAAATAACATTCAATAGAAATCAGTTGTAACTTGAAATAACAATCAAACATTTTCTTAAGTTTTATATCTTGCCTATTGAAATAATTTTGTTTTTCAAATGCGAGACAAAATGAAATTATATTTTGTGTTTACAGTATAAAAGTCATATTAATATCATTTTATAATAAAATATATCCTTTGGGATTTTTCTTTCCTTTTTCAAACTTTTAATATTTAATAACAATGTCAACGATTTAGAGGCCACATAAGTTCTCAGCACAGACCAATATTTATAAGACGTTCATCTTGCCGAAAATAACGGCACGTCAAAATTTTAATTGCCGCCAGGCGGCGCGACCGATGCACGATACCACTATCGAGTGGGAAATGCATTGATGTCTATAAGAATAAAAATCTTTAAAAATTAATTAAATGAAACTGAAATTAATGTGAAATAGTTGAATTTACATGATAAATATATTGAATATTAATCTCTCATTGATTATAGTAAAACAAATGATAATGGAAATACAAAATCTGACATTTTATTGTTAGGTGTTATGCAGAATAGAACCAATTTTACTTTCGTTTTTGTAAATAGAGTAACATTTTAAAAAATTCATTGTATCTATGCATGTATTATCAATATTATTTGAATAGTTAACGCAATTATTGATGTTTTCCCTTTATTATTTATTTTTATCTTCCCTGATTTTAACCATTTAATAGATAGTTTATAAAGCTGAAAGATATTTTGATAGATACATTATTTTAATGCATTTTACCATTAATTGTAATTTTAGAAATTGAATTTCAAATTATTTTAGAATAATTAATTAAAATTCAATATATTTTAATAGGAAATTAAATTCTATTCAATTATTTTTAAATATATAGTTATTATATTAAAATTAATGTCTTAGTTGAATCAAATATAAGTTTTACATTTCAATTTAATTATTCTAGTGATTTTTATAGAAAATAATTTTAATGTTAATTTTTTTGTTATTCTAATTTTATAAATTTTTTTATTCCTCGTTAAAGCTTTTAACATATTTTGCTATGATGTTGCACATTTTATAGTAATTCATTTTTTACACAATTAAAAATTAAATATTTCTCAAATTCATTATAACCAATAAATATGTTATGTAATTAAATAATTATTTAAATATAACATTTCTTAAAATAATAGGTAGGAATTACTTAAATTAAGTTACAAATCATCAACTACAGTAGGCTTTCTTATTTTTCATTATTTTTCTTGAATAATATAATAAAAATCTAAATTTACATTTCCTTAAAAAGAAAGCAACAACAAAAGTGCAAATTAAACTAAATCTTTTTGCTTCATTTAATATGAATTACAAACCAAATACCCTACTTCACAGAGTCACTTTTTTAAAAATAATAGTAACTCATGAAAAATAGAGTATTTAGTTAAATGGGATATAGGGTTCAATGCATCCAACAATGTCAGTCAAGTATGAATATTTGTGTCATGGAAATTTCACTAACTTTGTATTGTGTATCTAACTTCTGCTTGACAATGAGTTGGGTTTTGCTAAAAGAAAATTAAAACTTTATTAAATATCAAAAAATACATAGTAATACATAAAACTGAGAAATAGCATAAAAAAGGAATAATTTGAAAATTTAGTGAATTTAATTTAAAGTAAAATTAGCAAGATCAAATTAAAAATGATATAAATATGGTAGAAATAAAAATTATAATAAAAATTTCCTTAAATAAATCATGCAAATATTTGAAATTGTTTTAAATTTTTAGCACTTATAAACACAAAAAATATAAATACTTCAAATTACAATAGTTATCAAATTATAAAATAAAATATTCAATATTTTTTGTGCATATGTTTCATCTAACATCCCTGTAAAGTTGTAAAAATTTATTTATTATTAAGAATACATGGAAAATAATTACATACTTATTAGTAAACATATTTAATTATTTCCAAATGCAAATATTATAAATGTTAATTTTACAATGTTTATCCAGGCAAACGCCAGAAAAAAAACACACACACACACACACAAATACAATTCCACATCTGCATGCACACATAATTTTAAATTATAACGTAACATAGGCACAAAAAGTCTGGATTAAAGTGTCATAAAGGTAGAGCTTTAAAAGTAATGACAAAGGGAAAAAATTTGTTGACACTGTACTCAGACACCCTATGTTACCCAGAATTACTTCTGGTCCTCATTGTTCTGAGGCTGAGTCGACCCCAAGTCGTCTAAGATAAAGTAATAATTTTCATTAAGAATAAAAAATTGGAAGCTAGTGCTCTACCACTGAGCTTCCAGCGACTCACCTATACAAAACAAATTATAATTTTGATAATTTTCTATATTTTTTGTTTTATTATATGTTAATATAAAATGATGATCGTAAGAAGCTGTATGTGTGAAAAAACTTGTCTAAAAGAAAAGAGCAATTTGCAATTTATAGAAAGCAAAATGTTTTAGTAATTTATTATTTAAAACTTTTAATGAAATGGTAATAAATTGTTTAGTACTTGAATATTACAATGAAGTGAAGAAAAAAACTGCATTCATATTCAGAAGATTTTAAAAAATACTAAGGAAAAAGTTTTTTGATAAATTAATTTCTGTTAGAAACTTTACCTTTATTTTAAGCCTTGCATTTTGTCGTAAAGTATTATGAAGATATTGTCTCTTCTTCAACAGAAGAAAACTGTTGGAAGCATGTCTAGGGCCAATTTTAGGTTGCTGTTGGAAGCAATTTTTACGACAACCAGTTTTCTTGATGTAAAAATTGCTAGGAACATAACCTGAGCAGTTTTTTCCTCTATAAATATAAAATAAGTAATTTTAATACATAACAATTTTTATTTGTATTTAATAAATGAGAAAATTATTTTACTTACATATTCCTAGCATCAGGACAGATGATATACTTCTCCACATTTTTAATCAAATTACATATACTTTCCATTCCTGTTAGCCTGCAACTGTTCCCAATTGTAGTTAAAATTCCTTTTAAGAAAACCTAATAAAATTGAAAGCTTCTTATAAATAAAATAAGTAACTGTGCAAAAATTTAAACAAATAGAATAATAGTAAGCATACTTTGACATTAAGATTTTCATTTATTACAATCCATCTTTCTAAACAATGATCTATAGTCCAGAACAAAAGAACCACAGAATCCCTTGTGATTGAGTATGACCATTGAGCAGACATAAAGAGGTGTAACTGTGTTTTCAAATATTCAAAATTAAATTCAGGTATTGGAGGATCCCAGAATATTATGGTCTATTTCAAGTAATGATTCTATAATATTTTCTGTAATGGAATTTAAAAAGATTATTTTAATTTTTAAATAAATAATTAGAAACAAATCCTAAAAAAATGCTTCAATCTAAGATCATAAATTCTAACAAAATTTTTACAATTAGATTATTTTTTAAAAAGTAATCTCATTCAAATTAACTGTTTCATCTTAGCAAATTTGTAATTTGCATTCATAAAAATTGTTACTATTTAAAGATTTGTTGCTTTTAGGTGAAAGTTTGCTACGTACATTTGATCAAAGAATGTCATTTGCTTTTATTTATAATTTATCCAATAAACTAGAATGGTGATATGAAATATTTTTCTGGGAGAGAGCGAGGGAAGGAGGAGAAGACAGGTATGAACGAAAGGAGTTAGAAGAAAAGGCTGAAGCACATCGCCCCTAAAAAGGATTATGTTGGTTTTTCAAGTCTGACACTCTATTGGAATCTATAAATAGCAAAACAGAAAATCCGAAATAATGAAATCCTATGAGTTTTTAGACGGAAGAAGAAAAATATACTTCTGTGAAACGAGTTCAAATGAATACTTGTGAAAACGAGTCCAAATGAATACTTCTGTGAAACGAGTCTAAATGAATACTTCTGTAATACGATTCCAACTGAAGGAAGCTGAGTAAATGATCTACTAGGTTTCCGAAGCCCTCTTAATAGACCAGCCTGGTTCCTGAACTTTTCCTAAATAAGTCAATGTTTTTTTTGTTTATTTTACCAGCCTTTTTTTTTAGTGTGGTACCAATTATTCTATAACTTTAAACAATGCTTATGAAACCTAGTGTAAATTATGAACTCCACGTGATTGCTTGACCATGTTGTTAGTAAAGATTAAATATTTGAAATAATATAAGTAACTGAGTTTGTATGTGTGTTAAGTAGATTTGTAATTTTATGATTGAATTAAAGGGAAATTTTAATTGTAAAAACAAAGTCAGTTTCTGCTTCTATTTTTCAAGTTTGAATCTGGGTAAAGAACAAAAAATAATAAATACACAACGCAATGTTTAAAAATAATTCATTATTTTAATTTAAAATATTATTTGTAATAGCTATATAATAACGGTTATTAAATACACAACAAATTTAGACATTGAGGCGCTTCAGAGCAATATTCATAACAAACTCCTGGCAGAGATTTAACGCCATTCTGGTTAAAATATTCCTCTTAATTCTTCGAAAATTCAAGATAAGGGTTGAGAATGATTTTTTTTTCCTTTGTTGAGTTTGATTTTTTTTTTAAATTGAATCATTTTTAATATGTTGTTTTTTGAATTATGCATGTGAATGATCAGGTTAATATCGCTCTAAATCTTTTTTCTTACACATATTTCATGATGGTTAATTCTGCATTAATTTCTACACATATTTAATATTGGTTAATACCATAAACAATTTTGATTTATTCAATCGTATTTAATACTGCTTTTTTTGGTCAAAAATAAAACATTATTTTTGATAACTCCAATAAATAAAATTATTTGGAAATATTTATTGATTTCATTTATAAAGGGTGCGGCAGAACCGACTAAGCAGTTTCTCTATCGATTACCACTGGGTCCGTGGGTGGAGGGTAGACAGTTGCATATAGTCTGATTTGTTCAATCGTGACCCCATTTTAGTAGCCAACATAGTCTGGACCGGTGCATATCATGGTTTTGCCGTTCGCTCTTATTATCAAAACAACAAATCTGTGATCGTAACATAACGAACTTTTCGGTGATATTTCAACATTCCACACAACAAAGCCGTTCCTAATGCGTACACAATTCGGTCTTGGGTTCGGATTTAGAGGAACCTGATAGCACACTAACGATAGATACACATAGCCGACGCAGATCCATCAGATCGCCAGAAAATGTGCAGCGGGTAAGAATAGCGGTTCAACAATCGCCACAACGTTCTGCTCGACGATATGCTGTTGCATTGGAGATTTCAGATCTCAGTTTGGGAAGAATTCTGCAATGCGATTTGAAGTTGTGTGACTATACTTTCTTTGGGGATATCTGAAGGAAAAGGTTTTAAAAAAACCTCCCTCACACCCTACCAGATTTAAAAGAGCGGATTATTGAAGTGAATGCCATACAACGCGATATGTGTGCAAGAGCTGCTTGAAACTTTGGGGATCGTCTACATTAATGTATTGGTGCTAACAGCCGCCACCTTGAGGAAATTATTTTCAAAAATAAATAAATGTAAAATGTTATAGTGTACTAATTTAGAAAATAAAAACATTTTTTCTCTATGCATTCAGGTTTAATTTTAAGTGTTCCTTAAAACTGCTTAGTCGGTTCTGCAGCTATACAAGCTATATTTTTACATTTGCAATAAATTTTTAAATATGAAATAGTTTTTAAAATTAATTTTACTAAGCAGAGAAATTTTCGGGAATAAATATTGTTAAAAAATTGGAGGTATATATGAATTATTTTACAATCT
>JAJQOW010002181.1:0-22568 GCA_037975125.1 Latrodectus hesperus | reverse complement strand
GTTTTTCTGAAAACTTACCAGTTAATAAAAAGGAATTTAAACTGAGACTTTTAAAATCTTTATTATTACACAATATTTTTAAATCCAAAAACTATAAAATTCGTTTATGATACACTTTAAATTTTTAATACTAATGAATGAAAGCTAATATTAACAATTTTCAAATAACAACACGTTGAAACGGGACATGTGTTTAGTGTTTACAGTTTACAGTAGGGATGGGAAGAAATACCTGTAACAAGTATTTTGTAATCAGTATTTGAATGTAACAACCTGTAATCAGTACTTTTTCTTCCAAATACTCAGTACTTCCAGTAACAAAGTCAGCGCGAGTTCGAGTATCCTCAGACAGGTGCAGGTACAATGTACTTGACCAGTTTCTAAGACTGAGCGAGTACGTGAGCACGTACTTGTTACAAAGTAATCAGCGAGAACGTGAGTACGTGGTTGTTACAAAGTAACAAGCAAGTACGTGAGTACGTGGTTGTTACAAAGTAACAAGCAAGTACATGAGTACTTGCTTGTTACTTTGTACTTGCTTATTACTTTGTACTTGCTTGTTACTTTGTACTTGCTTGTTACTTTGTACTTGCTTATTACTTTGTACTTGCTTGTTACAAAGTAATAAGTGTACATTGCGCTTTGTCATTGGCTCTTCTGTAACAAGTACAGAAGAGCCAATGACAGAGCGAGTACAAGTAACAATATCATCGATATATCGATGCAAACAGATGAATTATGAGATTATGGTAGTTTCTTATGGTAGGGAGGCTGGGTGGGAGAAGGGAAATGACAGTTGGTTTAACTGGGTAAATAGAAGAGGGATACTTGGGAATTGAAAGATTTCTTTGGGTTGGAGAGGGAGATATGAATTTATATTGCGAAATAAAATACGCATGTACTTTTATTTCGTTTCAGTGATTGTAGTTCTTTTTCAAATATATGATGTTTTTTTAAATATAAGAAAAGCATGATATTCTTGTTATGTATTTAGCAATTTTTATTAACTTTTATTTTTGTTATCATTTCTTTTAAAAATTTTATTTTATGAACATATATAACATATTTATTTAAACCTTAAATAAGGTCAGATTTCTTATGTTTATTTTTTATTCAACCATGTTTTAGTTTCACTATATTTTACTGTAAATATATAGAATTTAAACTTTTATAAAATTTGTTCTTTTGTATTTTTTACCATACGATTTATTTTTATTCAGATAATGAGAATGTTGATTTAAAACTAAAGAAGGTAGTTTATTCATTTTAGTTTAAAAATTCGAAATGAAAAAAAACTTTAATCAAGTTAATTTTTACCTTATCTTTATTTATACCATCATGTGTTACTGTCATGTTTATTTCTTAAATTATGGATTGATGTAAATAAAATGTATGTATTTTTGTTCCTCCATTTTTTATTAAACGTTGTTTCGCAATATTTTACCTCAATACATTATAACATTTAGATTATTGGTAAAACTATTTTACATTTTTTGATAGTTATTGAAATTTTATTCAACTATATCTAATATAAAATAATTATGTTTACTTAAACATTATTAATATATTAATTATGTTAATATATTAATAATGAAAACTATAGTTTTAATTGCAAAGTTACTTTATTTAACCATAAATTGATTAAGTTTCAGGAAACTGAAACAAGATATGTGAGTTATTGCAATTTTTATTTTAGAAAAAACTGGTTTATCTACTACATAAAAATATAAACAAGTAAACGTCTTTTATAACAAAAATTATTATCTATTGTACATAAAAAATGTTTACTATGTTTGTCTCGTTAATGTTTAATTATAGAAAAATAAAGGAAATTAAATTTTTGTTGATTTTTCTGATTAATTGCTGTAATTTTGTAAGTAAAACCTCTTTGTTTAATGTAAAATAAAACCTCTTTGTAATTGATTCAACTTCCCACTTTACAATTCTTTGCAAAATATTTACAAGTTAATTATAAAAATTCATTTACATAATTGGAAAGTCTTACTAAATTCTAATAAAAATTAAGCTGATTAGGTTGAAAAATTGAAATTATATTATCTCATCTAATTTTATATTTTAATTAACATTGGAAGTCTTTGAAAATTACGATTGAATAATTGGAAAATTTACTTATAACACATATAAATTCTGAAAATAAATGCAAATAATAAAATGTCATGATTTTTATATTGAATGAATTATGTTTAAGAAGATTTAGAAATTAAAAAATTTTTTTTACACAAAAAAAAAAACAGTTTGTAGATAAACAATTTATATTTCTTTGCCTCATACTAGAAATTAAAGCATTACAGGAAAAACAAAAACTTGCCATTACTGAAATGTTGCATAAATAATAAGAATTATTTTTATAGATCTTTTCCTTAATATTTAAGTGAATACTTATTTATAAATGATAATAATTTAAATTAACATTAATTATACTAATTAATTTTATGGTTTTATATAAAATATTATTGATCTACTTATTTAGTTTTAATTAATTATTAATTTAGTTTTTACTCAATTTATTAATAAAATTTTAAACAATTTGTCATTACATTTTAATCCGATAGATGGCAGTACAAAAGAAATTGTAACAAGTATGAAATGTAATTGGTAAAATACTTGTTACTTTAAAAGTAACTGTACTCAGTACGTACTAAGTACAGAAAAAGTAACAAAGCCCCATCCCTAGTTTACAGTGCGGTTTTAATGTACTCGGTAGCAGTGTAAAGAATTCATGACATACTTGTGTCAACTAAAATTTATTGTAATCCTTGAACAAATCAGAAATATCGTGCAAGTGCTTCAATAGTTTGCGCACTTTAAAAAAGTCAAAATTTCTTTTTTTTACAAGAATAAATCTAACAAGTATTGAAAAACTGCTTAGAAAACTCTAAGTAATTATTTGCTAAAAATATTTTCTACAGTTAAGATCACAAAAATTACGAAATTGCAACAAATTTTGATAAAAGTAAGTATGGAATAACTTACTAAATAGAAAAATATTAAAAATAATTTATGAACAAGTATCAAATAGCTATCAAATAAAACGTTCGGCCTTGGATATTACCTTGCCCTATTCGCACTAGGAGAGCTAAACTCCATTGTCCTTGGTGGAATGACTCTCTAGCAGCCGAAAGAGCAAATGTTAGAAAACTTTTTAATAAAGACAAGAAAAATGCTGAATGGGAGAACTATAAAACGGCCCTCGCTAATTATAACAAACTTGTTAGGAAAAGCTAAATTAACTCCTGAATGAAGTTCTGTGAAGAGATAGATTCTATCTCTGAAGGAGCTAAACTCCTCCAAAAAATTCCTCAAAAGGGATGAACCTATTTTGGTTGGCACCTTAAAGGACGAGGAGGGTAATTTTGCTGTTTCCGGGAAAGAGGTTATGGAAATTATGACCAAAATCCATTTTCCAGGAGTAAGAGATAATTATAGCAACGAAAGGGAGCAATGCATTGGCTCTTTGCAAGGAGTCAATAGTGATCAATAGACCATCGCTAAAAATATCGTTAACTACAATATTGTTAAATGGGCAAGCTCTGCCTTTAAATCTCTAAAAAGCCCACGGCCTGATGGAATTATGCTCATCATGATCCAGAAGGCAGAGGAGGTTATCATACCAGTGCTAACTAGAATTTATAGAGATAGCTTAGCACTGGGTTACATAGTAAAGACATGGCAGAAGACGAGGATTGTTTTCATTCCTAAACCTTGCAAGGACACCTATGACCAGGCCAAGTCTTACAGACTTATCAGTCTTTCTTCATTCTTTTTTAAAATTATGGAGAAAATCATTGATCGGCATAAAAGAGATTACTTGGGTAATAACAGTCCCTTGCATGCTCTTCAATTTCCCTATCAACACGGCAAATCTGCTGAAACTGCTTTACATCAGCGAATTTCTAAGATTGAAACCACTCTGGATCAAAAATAAATAAAAAAAACTGGAAAAAAATTGGCAACTTTCCTCGACATCCAAGGTACCTATGATAATACTTCCCATCCATCCATCCTCAATGCACTTAGAGGGACAGGGATTAATCATACCCTGTGTACTTGGATTGAGGTCTTGATTTCGGATAGATGTGTACAAATGAACATCTTCGGTGAATCATTTGAAAAAAAGACTACTAGAGGTTGTCCTCAAGGAGGTGTTCTCTCACCATTACTTTGGAACCTAGTTGTAAATAGCCTTATAAAATATCTAAATGATAGGGGCTATTATACGCAAGGAAATGCTGATGACATTGTCATCCTTATGCGTGACAAATTTTTTGACATAACTTGTCATCTCATGCAGGATGCTGTAAGTTATGTAGGTCAATGGTGCATGGATAGGGAACTGATGGTTAATCTTCAGAAAACCTACCTTGTACTTTTTACACGCAAAAGGAAACGGAAGTGTTTTTTCAAACCAAGAATTTTTGATGTTGAAATCAATGTGGCTTCAGAGGTGAAGTATCTGGGCATTTATTTAAGCCAAAAACTCACCTGGAATTAGCATATTGATGATAAAATTAACCGAGCAAAGAAAAGCATTATGATTTGCAGGCGAATGCTTGGTAAAAACTGGGGTCTACATCCAAAACTGATGTTGTGGATGTACACAGCTATTGTCAGTCCCATTCTCACATATGCCTGTGTGATCTGGTGGCGTAAGGTGGAACAGAAGACTGTGACTGACAGACTAGGAGGTCTACAAAGACTGGCCTGTCTCTGCATGACTGGAGCATGTCCACCGCGCCAAGCAGAGCAATGGAAGTTATATTGGATCTGACTCCCTTAGACATCTTCATCTACAGCACTGCCAGAATGACTGCATACATAATGAAGCTACAAAACCAATGGTACTACCAACCAGTTGCCAAAGGGCACAGGGGTATTACCAGGAAAATTCAAGATCCTACTTTCCTGATGCCCTCGGACATCATGGAAAAGTCATAGATGTTTGAAAGAACATTTGAAATAGTTTTTCGAACTATAGACGAATGGAACAATAACATACTTGAAACTAAAACAGGAGATCTAATCTGGTACACAGATGGATCACTGAAAAACAGCCTCTCAGGACTGGGAAAATGTGGCGTGTCACAAAGAACCAGCCTATCTGTAAGCCTTGGGCGATATGCTACGGTCTTCCAGGCAGAAGTTTTGGCCATTATCCACTGTCTGCGACTAAATATGAGGAAGGGCTACCATGGTTAGCGGATTCTCATTTTTAGTGACAGTTAAGCCGTTTTAAAAGCGCTCAGTTCTTTCGAAATCAAATCTAAAATGATTTTGGAATGTAGAAACCTTCTTACAGAACTGGCAACTAGAAACAATGTGGTCATTGTATGGGTGTCAGGGCACAAAGTTATCGAAGGTAATGAAAGGGCTGATGAACTTGTTAAACAAGGATCGTCTTTTGCTCCCACTGGTGCAGAACGTTTTTGTGGGATCAATTTGAAGACCGCAAAAACCAATGTTCTTAGATGCGAAAAACGGAAGATGTATGAAGCTTGGCTCAACACTGCTGGTCAAACCCACGATAAAAGTATGATCTGTGGATCATTAGCAAGGATTGCCTCTTAAATTCTAAAATGCTCTAGGCAGAAGATACGTTTAATCGTAGGCTTCATAACTGGGCACTACTATTTCAGAAAACACCTCCATAAAATGGGACTGTTTCAACAAGACCCTATCTGCAGGAAATGCCATACGCAAGAGGAAACGGCCATATCATTTAAGAATGCGAGGCTCTTGCGCTCCCTAGATTAACTTCTTTAGGCATCATCCGTATTAGAGAGTTACACCTAGACTCTATTAAAGGGTTATCGGACTTTATAAATAAAGTGGGTGACCCGAGCAACTGGAACTAGGAAACATTGGGTTTGGAGTTAATAGTACAAAATGCTAATAAAAGCAGAGGTACCCAATGACATACAAACCCAACTCTAAGAAGAAGAAGAAGAAGGTGGATATTACCTCTTAAGTCAGAGAGGGACAAACTTCGGTCAACTTCAACAAGCCAGGAAATCCTATCCCTCCCGCGGATATAATTTTAATTTGCTGATCCGAGGCAGTATTAGCTATGTAGATAATACAAATTCTAATAGTTGCGAAGTTAACAATTATGTTAATAACAACGAAGTCGATGTTTATGGAAATTACACATAAAGTGATGATAAAAATTTGCTGTTGTTAAATTAAATGGCAAAGATTTTCTATTTTAAAGAGATTCAGGTATAGCAGCGTAAGTTACAGATTTCAAGAGCTTTAAAATTAAATACTCTAAAAGATATATAATTTTTCGTAGTTAAACCTGAGATATTTTCAAACCTGTTGGGTATATAAATGTAAAAGTGGATTATAATGGATGTTATAGCAAAGAGATATTTCTTCTTGTTAATTTATGCAAAGAATTAATTTTAGGCAAAAAGTGGATAAGAAACTTAAAAATTAATTTAAATGAATTTTGTGATGTTAAATAAATACTCTTCTGTAATATCAATAATTCTGTTTCTAATATAATTAGGCAGTATTCAGATGTATTCGAATCAAAAGAAGGCAAAGAAGTAAGTATACACGTACTTAAATTAAATTAGGTAGTTCTCTTAAATTAGGTTAAGAATCAAAATCTCTATTTCTAAACACTAATTCTGTTCCTTACGCATGGAAATACAAGGTTGATTGCAAATTAGATAAATTGGAAAATGAAGATATGATTCAGAAAATAGGTCATTCAGAATAAGGTACTCCTTTAAGTTATAATTCCAAAATAAAGTTAATGTAAATTATAATAACTTCATGATAGTAGTAGGCATTCTATTACCTCATATCAAAGGTATTTTTTAACAAATTGCGTGCAAAAATTTTAATTTTTAGGGAGTTTATTTAGTGAACGCTTATTTTTTCGGAATTAAATCTGCGAATCGAACGAATTTCTTTCATTTATTGATCAATTTATCTAAGATTTTTATGGGGTTATTCGTTATTCTGATAATTTAATTATTTAAGGTAAAACGTAACACGAATACATGTCTAATTAAAGTATTGGACAAATTTCCCAAATATAATTTGCATATCAATAAAAACAAATGTAAATTTCTAATAAAAGTAGAATATTTAAGGCATGTTATTAGTTCAGAAAGTTTTAGAATAAATCTCTTTAAAATGTAAAGCAATTGTTAATTCTCCATGACCTAAATGCATTTAGGTCATGGAGAATTAACAACTTTTTGATGCATTTAGATAAATAATACATAGTTATAACTTTATACTATTCAAAATTGCTATATCCATTGAATAAACTAGTATGAGTAAAATGTTCCGTTCAACTGGACAGCTATTTGTGAAGCTGCTCGGATTCAAGCCAAAAACAAAATTGTTTGTGAACAAATTTTAATTCCATTAACCCAGATTTAATAATCACATCAGCAACTAATACTAGTCTACAAGAATCATCACATGAGTTATCTAATGTTCTTTTTCACAACATGCCTGATGGTTCAGAAGGTTCGATTGCTTTTGCATCCAGGTCATTCATCACAGCTGATGTACGAAACTATAGTCAACTGTAAAGGGAGGCAATCGCCTTTTATTGTGCTTGTAATAAATTCTGTAATATTTTTATAGGAAATTTACAATTGTTGGCATTGAACTGATAATACTCTTCTACATCCAGAAAAGAAGTTACCAATATTTCTTGTAAACAGAATGTTGCTCTATGTTCTTTTTTTTTCGAAATTCAACTACAAAAATTCACGTTGAAAATCAATAGAACACACAAATGCTGACTATTTTACTCGAAATTCATCCTGGTAGATTATCATCTACCAGGGAAATAGTGTTGCAAGGATGGGAAAAAACCCGGTTGATTCCCCATGGAAATTTTTAAAATTCCTGGAAATTATAAAAATTTCCAAAATTTTAAATTTGTAGGAAAATTTGAATTTTATTAAAAATTTTATAGTGTTTAACTATTAAAACCATATAATATACATAAAGAAATATATTTTAATGATTTCTACTTTAATTTACGGCAATAGAAATTTCACAAAACATTTGGTAAAAAAATAATGACGGCCATTTGTAAAGGTTGGGGAGGTTTCAAGTTGTGTTCATTGCAATTGTTACTCGCAATGTTTATTATTTGAATGTTTTTTTTTTTTAATTTTTGGATAGAGAAATCGTTTAGATGTGCTGTCTTTCAATATATATATTCTTTGAAAATATTACTCTACTAATATGTATAAACTTCAATATATATATTCATTGGAAATATTATTATACTAATTATAAACTTAATGTTAAATTAAATGCAGTAGATTAGATTGATAATCGATTCTAAAATTGCATACGAAAATTTTTTATTACGTCAATCGTTAGTGTATTTAGATATTCATTTTATTTTTCATTAAATATCTGGAGTTACTTTTGATCAATTTAGATAAAAGTAATAGCCTGGATGTACATCTGTAGTTTAAAACATTCTGAAAGTAATTTTTAACTATGGTGCTTATATTTTCTGTGGTTAAATCAGATGTTTAAATATTTGTTTATCGAATCAGATTTGGTACGTTTCAAAAAGACAGTCATTTTCTCTTGCCATCAAAAGTAATGATGTGAAGTATACTGATAATTTGTAAGTTTTTTATACATAAATATACTTTATAAATTTTTATGTAATTGCTGTAAGATTTATCACATAGTGTTGTGTACTTTCTACAGAATATTAATGCAAAAACCTTCGTAACAAAACTGATTGTTCATAGATTATAATACTGATTCTTATTTATATTAGTAGAACGTTTTCCTAATTTTTTACTGTTGTATTTTTTAAAGTTTACAAATTTGATGTGTTTGCGATTTGAAAAATATCTGAACTTTAATACTGTCACATAAAAAAATGTCTGTTTAAAATTGCTTATTATTTGCTAGTTATTCGCTTGGGGAATAATGATTATAGCTTTTACGTATCAATCGATACTCTCCAGTAAAATGTATCTGGACAATTTTAAATCATTAAACCAACATTCTTCATAAGTTAGCATACACAGAATTTGAATGACATTTGTCCTAACCCCGGTTAAATGGTTTGTGTCAACATACACGAGGCCAAATCAAGTGAAAGAAATTGTTTTGTGAATCAATAGATATTCTCTGCAAATGAAATGCATCTCGGCAAAATTAGACTTCGAATTGAATGTGACACATAACTACTTGAATTGATTATGTCTAATGCCAATCGACCATGGCAAAATGGCTTGTGTAAATAGCAAGTTGCTTATGACTTGGAAATGCAATTCTAGTATAATACGGCGAACGGTTGCTATTTTTTTCAAATCAAAAGACCATTCTTATTGTTGGGCAAAAACCCTTCGATCACAAGGCGACAACTCTTGATAATAAAGCCAGCGTTAAGCCTAATTTATAACTGGAAAATATTCTTCAAACATGATAAGCAATTTTGAAAACGAATCGAGTAGCTGTAAAGAATTTCTACCTGGGGCCTGAGCAGCTACCAGGCGCGTCGGTAGGCGGTGGATCACCGAACGTCCTGTAGGAATGACAGGATAGCCTTGAATATAGAATCAGAGGCCGCGAACCAGCTCCCGTAAACCTTGGTGTTATGCGTTCCGTGCCTAGGGCTAATTGGCACCGCGGTATTGGTGTCTTAACGGAGCCTCTAGTTGCCTGGCAAACTTCTAGAGTAATTTGCCTTGCCCAGTATCTCAGGCAATGCTGGGTGGACTTATATTACCTGAGCTTATAAATTGTTATCTTGTGGCTGAAAAGACACAAGAAATAACAATCCTTTCTGCATCTACAGATGATGCCTCTGAAGTTGACCTTGCTGAAAAAGACAAGTGAACTCAGAGGCTGTCTTGTAAAGGGGCAGTAATGAATCCTTCACTTGAGGTAGAAATGACCTCCAAACCATCTTCTGGTGAAAGTCAGGAAGCTATCCCTAGTATGACTGACTCTCTGACCAGATGGGACTATTTCAGCAAGACCCTATCTGCTGGAAATGTCATACGCAAGAGGAAACGGCAGAGCATATCATTTATGAATGCGAGGCTCTTGCCCTCCCTAGATTAACTTCTTTAGGCATCATCCATACTAGAGAGTTACACCTAGACTCCATTAAAGGGTTATCGGACTTTATTAATAAAGTGGGTGACCCGAGCAACTGGAACTAGGAAACATTGGGTTTGGAGTTAATGGTACAAAATGCTGATAAAAGCAGAGGTGCCCAAATGACATACAAACCCAATTCTAAGAAGAAGAAGAAGAAGAAAGAATTTCTAAGGACTATGAAATGACTTGAGGTGAATTAATAAACCTAATTGTAAAAAAAAGAAAAAAAGGTTAAAAATTAAAAAAAATTTAGAAAACTTATTTCGTTTTGATTTCTAGAAATGGATTTAAAAACAATTAAAATGGAAAATTTCAACATTGAAAACTAAAAAGAATAAAGTAATGTAAGCATTAAGCTGTATTTAATTGAAACACAATTGTCACATGGTCAAAAAATTCTTCTCTATGACTCAATAAAAATAAAATTTGTTTAGCAAGTAAAATAAATTTTATTTAAAATTCTGATTTTAAAAAAAAATCCTAATAAAAATATTCCTAGCTTAATGGCTTTTACATTATATAACTCCCACAGCTTTTATTTTTTAAGTTCAGTAAAAATATTTTTCTTCCATTAAGAAAACTGAGAATTCAACTGAGATTTAACCATATATAACTTGGTCAAACCAGTTATTTTATAATTACAATATTTCCATTATAACTAATACAATCCAGTATTATACTTCATTATGAAATTCTTACATTTTAAAGTTTCAAGATTATACTAAAAGTGTTGTTTGAAAAAATCTTAATAAGTTCTTTAGTTTCAAAAAGTCAAGAAGCTTTGAATATTTGTCATAATAAATTTTTATATTCTTTTCACCATTGTTTTAATTGAATAAAATATTGAAGGTGAATATTTTTTAATCTTGGATACATTCCTATAATTCCTGTCTATGTAGGTGAAACTGAAAAATATTTCTGAAATAAATTTAAAATAAACTAATTTCTTATAATTCAAAACAATTAAATTAAGAATATTACCTAAGTTAGCTATATATATATTTAGTAATATAATTATTGACTGAATAGTTTAGAAAATACGCACTGCTTTTTAGGGTTTTCATACTAATATTAACAGAAATAATTAACATTAAATCTAGTAAATGAGACAAATTAATGAATTGAAAGATCATAGGAAATGATAATAAAAATAACTTATTTTCTAGAAATTCTTTGTTGGCTGAATTTAAATGATGTGATAATAGTTAGCATTTACTACAGTTTTGCCATTTTAATAGCAATTTTTGTCCAATTCAACAAGACTAGTAAGAACAGAAATTATCTAAGACTAAATAACGAATTTCAGAGGATATGAAAAAAATTTATTTGAAAGTAATAGGAAAATCACAACTGAACAAAGAATATTAAAATACATATTTTTCCAGCTTTCCCTTCCTTAGCAAATTTCATATATAGTGATTGAAAATGATAATACAAGTATTGGAAATGTGGATTGATAGATGAGCATAATAGTTGAAATGGGGACCTCATGTTGTGTAAAAAATAACATAAAATGCAATCTCACTATAGCTCATCTTCAACATATTGATAATTTGTGCTGAAAATAAAATATTTACATCACAAATTGTATTAAAGTATAATTTTCAAATTTACTTTTAAGATCATTCTTTAGTCTAATTTGCTTTTTCATTTATACAATTTGTGTGGGGAATATGAATCTTATATTACATTCTAATCGGCACTGGTTGCAATTGCAGTTTTATGGATAATAAATTATAAAATGATTTATAAATTTTCCATTATATTACTCTATATTAATATTTTTAATCTAATAAAGTGTCTGCAATCTCAGAATAAAAAATCTTATCAAACTTCTACATCCAAAAATCAGCAAAAATTTTCATATCAAGAGTACATAGTGATACAAAACCTTTTAAATGTGAGCAGCAAATTAATTAGTGAAAAAATTTTAATGCTATATTTTATGCATTTTATTAACAAATTTTGTCAAATTCAACAAGACTAATAACAAAAACAAAAATAAGTTACGAAAATTATGAAAACTTAAAGTAGAAAATTCAATTCAGAAAAATTTACGAGTTAAAATTTTTTTTTTTTAATGTTTCAAGACATTACAGAATTAAGTAAATGTATCAATTGTAAAAATTCAACTTTTAACATATTCTAACATTGTACTCTTTAAATTATGTGCATCTCTCATTTAACGTTTATAATTCATTTTAAAATGTTTATCTTCATTTCTAGATTTATAATGTACATAATTTAGAATGCTTAGAAACAAGATTGGTTTAATGCTAATGTACATTTAAAAATTATTAAGGATTCAAATACAATTTATTTGTCAATACTTTTATAACATAAAATTTAAAAAAAAATCAAAATCATTTAAAAGGAAATTTAAAAGAATCACTATTAATTTTAATAGAAATTGTTTATGCAATAAAAATAATGCAAAACTGAAACAATTTCTTTTGGTACAAAAATTGAACCAAAACCTTACCTATAGGTTAAAATAAAAACAAAATATTTCTAATTAACTATTCAGTTTAAAAGCTTGAAAAATTTATTTGTGACCCCAGTTTTTCCATAGATTTTGAAGGAAAATCTAAAATTACAGATAAGTCATATTTACAAGAAAGTTTTTTAACACATGAATAAAATATCATAATTGATAATAGAAATACTTATTACAACTGATAAGTGGGCATCTAGACATTGCTAGAAATAAAAAACACAGTTAACAATTGTGTTAAACCAATTTAATGAAAATTAAAATCATTTAACATAAGTACTAAACACACATTTAATTTACAAAAAAAAAAAAAAAAAAAAAAATCACTATAAATAATACAATACATTTTTGTCCCTTGTTGCATACTTTCATCTCCTTTTGTAAAAATTTACTAGTATGTAATCCTACAATCAATTTATTAAAGCTTTTAATAGTTATAGAAATCAGTAAAAAGTACTATTACACATTTAAAGCATAAAATATATTAATTCCAAAAATTTATATTCTTTTCCAATCTTGTTAAATACTTAGAACATGGTTCAATGAAATATATCTTTACACATTATTGCTACAACTGATTCACAAATTATAATTCCACAATAATAGGTACATCTTTAAAAAGCGATTTGATAATGTTTTTGTGTGTATGTTTCTTAGTTATTTAATAACTCAAAATCAAAAAGCAAACTATGATAAACAAATTTTTGTGCTTTTTTCACCTTATTCTGGATAACCAGGCATGTTTTAACCCTTAATTAGCTTTTTATAATCTCTAGTTGTATTTTAATTCATAAAATATTCTTCCCAACAGCAGTCAATACTTTATTTTAAAGTTGATGAGACTGAATTTCACACGCAGTTTAAAAGCAAGAAAGCTATTCCAATATTTTCAATTTAAAATCACAAGCTCTAATAATTCCTCCATAAAATTGATTTTCTATCCCATGAAATAGTTGGAGTCTATATATACAGTTATAAAAGCGAGAACCACATGGAATATCATTATTATAATTTCAGATAATAATCACAATATTTAATAGCATTCCTAATAATCATTGATTCTTCAATACTCATATTTATTGCAAAACCAAATGTATTTTTTATATAATTTATTCACTGAGATTCTCATTAGGTACTGCTTTCTATAAAGGTACTCCATTTCATCCATTTTATACTGCATGCTGTAACTTATTGAAAACAATTGGTCCATTATCTTTCTGAGCGTATTATCATTAATGCCTGGCAATTCATTACAAATTTTAGAAAAATAGTGATGATGAAAACTATTTGAGGAGACTTAAAATGTTATTAAGTGTTTAAAAATAAGTTCAGTTTAAAAATTCACCTGCAACTCAATGAACAGATTTCCATATCAAACCAATTTATATATATATATAACTATACATTTTATAAAATTTAATCATTCATCAAGGGGATATATTCCAATTGATTATTTTCTTATTCTACTATCATATTATCTTTTAAGTGTTCCAACATTTTAATCTACCAATTCAAACACTATTTCCTTTTGATGAAGGTCTTTAATAATGTCAATTATCAGGAAAGAAACAATGTTAATAAAAGCTAAATTTGATTGAATATTTCTTATTAACAATTTTTTTTATAATACATCATTATTTTTATAGCAAGGGCATTATATGAGTCTACATTGGAAGATTTCTTTAGATCATGAAATATCACCAGAAAGATTGTGAAAAATGTGTACACATAATTTTTAATTTATAAACAAGATCTTTATCTACCCATTAAGATTTTATTAGCATTGTCTTCTAAACCATGCCACAGTTACCCGAATTTTATTTACAACAAAAGTATCTCATTGGTTTTAACATTATATATTTTAAAACATTTTTAAATCTATTATCTCATGTCTAACTAAGAAATCACAAAGCAGCATTTATGAATGAAATTTAATATAGATTTAAGACAATAAAATACAAGAGCATAATACACAATAAAAATACCAGAGTTGTTTTTATTGCAAATGGAAATGAGTCGATTTATATAAAATGAATATTATAAATCTTCATAATGAATATATTTCCAGATAATTGAAATATAAACTCTAAAATTGAAATCAAAACGCACAGCAGATTTAAAAGTCATTTATTACCTATATATTGTTTACAACACAGTGGCTGCTAAGAAAAATGTACAATGATTTTCAAACAACAAACAGTTATATAAAAAGAACTGTTCTTTCTTGAATACAAGCAAAAACTCAATGATATAAAACATTTATGTGATAATTATAAACATTTGAATGTATAACATTTTTCATGCTGATATATATGTATATTGCATCACATTTTGAAGCAGCATGCAATTTTAAAACAAGGGGAAATTCATAAATTTTAAAGTCCTTCATTGGAATGTTCAAATATGGTAATTTCAGAACATTTTCATTTTAAACATATGAGCACATAGATATAAATAAATAATTCTTTAGTAAAGTTTATAAAAATAGTAATAATTTTGCAAAGAGACTAAACAAAACAAATTTGTTAAGGGTGAAGGTTTTCAAAAATTATGATTTGAGGGAGAGAAGGAACATGTATTGTCCTGTAAAAAGAATACATAACTTTTCAAATTATAGGACTGGACATTTTCTTAAGTTGAACTTAATTTTTCTTTTAAAAAATCTCACGTGTTTCTAATTTTTCCAGGAACATAATTTCTGTCAATGGTAGGATCTTGAAGAAACATATGAAGGCAGCGTTCATTTTGAGCCAAAGGGTGACCAGCAACTCTAAAAAGAAATCAGTTAAGAAAAATCTAATTCTATACCATCAATGTTCAACAAAAATCAGGTTATACATGCAGCTTTGGAATTATCCAATTATCCATTAAACAGCTAACAAATCACTCTGAAGATAAACAGAAAAATTGCAAAAATTAACTGAATAAATTACTTTTAAATAATCATGTACTTTAGATAACATCATTCCTTATATTTTAACAATATTGATTAAAAATAAAAAATTAATAAATATTTGATTATAAAATTGTTTAACAAAGTTTAATTTTGAAATTTAAATCTCTGTTTTAAACAGAACATTTAATCTTCTATCAAATGCAATATAACATAGAATGTTTTTAATAAATTATCAGGGTAAATTTTTAATGCAGTTTAAGTAAATAACAAATTCAGATATAATTCACCAATCTTACCAAATTTTAAACAAGGAGTGTTTATTTTGAAAGTACCAATATACAATTTAAAGTTATACTCAAATAATTCAAATTCTTTTCACATAGAACATTTTTAACAGATTAATCATAGAAAATGTTTTGCATTTAATTCATTAAACAATATACTTATATATACTATTAATTCTTTTTTAAACTAGAGATTAGCAATATAGAAATTCACAGTACTGAGAAACAAATTAAGAATAAATATATTTAAGAACTGTAGCACCCTTTATCTGCAGCGTAACCCATGGCATCGTCAACGAGAAGGCCAGTCCCTCTCCAACAACCGACGGTATGAGACATGTCCATATGACTCTCATGTTTATTCTTTTTCTTCAAATTTAAATGTTTCAGTTGTTATTTAGTATTATTTGTAGTATCTGTGTGTATCTGTGTTGTGCTCAAATTGTACCTTAAATTGTAATAAAATATTTTGAGCTATTTAAGGAACCTATTTCTTTGTTCCTATTAAACCAGCTACATGCTACACGCTACAAAAAATGGCAGCCCAACGTGAGACCAGAGTTCGAGTTTCTTTTGCTCTTGAAAATTCTACCCAGAATTAAATTTTGTTGTTGGAGGGGAACTCAAAAATTTTACAGGTTACCTCCTGATGTGTAGGGTTTTATGGATTCATTAGAAGTATAATCTCATCCGAGATTGTAGTTGTAGTTCGTTTGAGGAGTTCAGCGATCTGAAAATTCCAGATAAGTTGCTTTTATACTGTACTAAGAATTAAAATTAAGTTATGTTTAAGCACAAAAATGTTAATGTTTAAGCACGTATGAATATAAAACTGTATAAAAAGTTTCTTTATAAGTTGTGTTCCATAAAAGTGTTATTATTTTATGTTCTTGAATTTTGAACAGTATTATTACTTGCGAGTATAATTATTTGTTTGATTTGGTAGATATGTTTCACATATTATTAAATGAATAATATTTTGTATTAGAGTATTGAATTAAAAGATATATTTATTTTATTATTATATTTGAAGTATTATAGTATGTGTACGTGAATTAATATCTGTTACTTCTGAATATTTTATATTTCTCATATATTATATTTCTTAATTCTGAATAGTTGAAAATATGTTCTTTACAGTGAGATAGTGTTTAAAATATAGTATCTAACAGAATTTAATTGTCTGGTGACTGTTCATTTTTCATGCGATGATACTTTTGTTTTGATTTAAAACACGAAACAAGGCGCCGCAAACGACCGTTGTTATTGCTTTCATATACGCCTCACTGTCTAGCCTTTCAGTATCTATGAATGCTATTTTTATTTATTTAATTTTTTTCTCGTCATTCACTTTCTGTTTAGAATCTTTGTGTTTTATTTTTTAGTAAGTGGTTTCATTGAATAAAGAATGAAAATATATTGTATTCCATGTATATATTTAAGGTTATATATTAAGATTACAACATTATTATTAATATTTTGGTAAAAGGTATCAGAATTGATATTCTAGAAAATTGAAGAACTTTTAAGTTAAATAAAAAGTCAATAAAACATTTTGTTATTTTAATATAAAATATTCTTTGAATGCATATGATTAAGTTATCTCAATATATTTTGAATTATTGAATGTGGTATTAAAGTATTGATAAAGTATAATTTATAAACAAAGGTACACATTTAGAGAATATTAGTAATTATAAAACGAAAGTAAAGAGTTATAAATGAAACGAAAATAAAATTCATGGTAGAATTGTGAAATGCTTTGTTTTGGTTTTGTTTGATTACAGTGAATATCATATGAATATTTCAGGTTTATTTATAATAATTTAAGAGTTCATTTTATTTTCAGTAAATATTTGGATAAATAATAATAGGTTATACTTTACTTATGTTTAAAGTTAAAATGTTTATATTTTCACATAATATTGTATTTAAGACTGATGGTGTTTAAATTTCGTTTTAACTAAAATAAATAAACACATATTTAAAAAAATCAGTATTTTAAATCAGTTAAAAATAACTTTAGAACTCTTAAAAATAAACTCATGCTAAAATGGCCTTCCTTGGGAAAGGGAAAAAAGATTTGAGAAACCTCGCTATAGAAATGGGGCTAGGGGTAGCAGATGATCTAAAAGTAATTCAACTGAAAGATATTATAACCAAATCAAACGATTATGATGAAGAGTTAGTGAAAAATATGCTAACTAATATAATAGAGGAACGGCTTGAAAAAGAAAAACAAGCTGAATACGAAAAAGAAAGAGAGCATGAATTGCAACGCTTAAAACTTCAAGTGGAAGTTCAGAAAGTACTTTCCTCCACTGCCACAGCTTCAGCCAGTGAAGCAGAGAAAACAAATTGGGATCTGAATCGTATTCTCCTAAAATTTAATCCCAATAAGGATGAAATAGGACTGTACCTGACAGTTTTTGAACGTCAATTAAAATTAGTGAATATACCTGAAAGGAATTGGATGCCGTACTTGATAGGCTCATTGCCAGCCGAAATAAATCAATTAATTGCTAGAGAAAATGAAGAAGATGTTAACGACTACTCAAAGGCGAAAGAGATGCTCGTGAAGCGTTTTCGACTTACATCAGATAGGTTTCGGCAGATGTTCTCGCAACATAGAAAAAGTGCAGAAGTAACATGGAAAGACTTCTATTTTGAAATTAAATCATATTTCGAGGGATGGGTAAAGGAGTTGAATATCATCACTTTTGAGAAATTGCAAGACTTAATTATAGCTGACCAGTTAAAGAAAAGAATACCTCCAGAGGTAAGAGAACATTTTGTTGATCAATGGTCAGAGCTGAATGATCCTTTAGAACTTGCAGAAAAGCTTGACATTTATGAAAATGTAAGACTGGGAATGAAGAAAAATTCACCTATCTTTGCTAAGAAGCCAAATTTCAAAGACTATGTTAAATCTACTTCGGAAAGAAACTATAAGCCTCCTAACTCTAGGGAACATAACAAAATAAAATATTCCAACTATGAAAGTCCAAAATTTAGTAAAGACAAGCCAGAAAGAAAATTTTCGGTTCATTGCTATGGATGTGGTAATCCTGGTTTTATTCAGTCTAAGTGTCCAAAGTGCAACATATTAAAAGAAGAGGCTAAAACAGTTGTTAATGGTGTAAAATTGTATACCGCAAAAGCTTCAGATTCATTGTCTAGCTCAATTTTTTTAACTGTTTGTGGTGAAAAAGCAGCTTTTTGTGCCGACACAGGTGCATCAAATTCCATTGCGGGAGAGAGATTTTTTTGTTTATTAAAAGAGAAAGGTTTTAAATTTCAAAAGAAGAATATTACAATGGTACTTGCTGATGGAAAAGAAAGAAATGTCCCAGCCTTGACAACAGTCGTGAATCTTAATGTAGAAGGAAAGAAAGTTCGTATGAAATTTATTGCGTTACCAAACGCTAAAGGTAATAGAACATTGCTTGGCACTGACTTTCTCCAGGCTGCTGGTATTGTGCTTAACATCCAGAATGGCACTTGGCATTTTAGTGAATATCCACACAGACATTATCCATTTTATCAGGAAACATCTGAAACAGTAAGTGCTGCAAAAGTAATAATGCCGCAAAAATTAACTTCGCCTGATATGTCTGCTGAAATTTCAGAAACCTCTAATTCCGTGCAATTACGAAATGATGAAGGAAAACACTTGACAAGAGAACAACGTCACAAATTAAATTCATTGCTGGAAGAATTTGAAAATAACTTCAAACCAGGGGGATAACCTACTCCTTTTATTGAACACAGAATACAGACTGGAAATAGCCTACCTGTTGCTGAACCTCCATATAGAATGACACCTGCAAAGAAAGAGTTGTTGAAGAAAGAGCTAGATTCCTTACTAACTGAAGGAATAATTGAAGAATGTGAATCTCCTTATGCAAGTCCAGTGGTATTAGTGCCTAAACCGAACGGTACCATCAGATTGTGTGTTGATTACCGTAAGTTAAACTCAACGACTATTCCGGATAACTATCCACTACCTAGAATGGATGATTTATTGACTGAAGCCAAGTCGACGAAATACATGTCTACGATAGACTTAAGATCTGGTTATCATCAGGTCAAAGTTCATGAATCGGACCAAGAGAAGACTGCATTCATCTCTCCATTTGGAACTTTTAAATTTTTACGTATGCCTTTTGGGTTGCGCAACGCACCCGCAACTTTTCAACGTCTCATTGATAAATTTAGATCTGATCTCAAAGATGTTTTTGCATTGTCATACCTTGACGATATCATTATCTTATCAGAAACTTTTGATGAACATTTATCAGATTTACGAAAAGTGTTTGAAAGACTTTCTATATTTAAACTGAATGCTAACAGAAGCAAATGTCATTTTTCTAGTGACAGAGTGAAGTATTTAGGTCATTGGATAACTGAAAAAGGTGTGGAAGTGGATGCTGACAAAATATCTTCTATTAAAAAAATTCCAACACCAAAATGTGCTAAAGAAGTTCAGTCCTTCCTACAGACTTGTTCCTGGTTCCGGAGATATGTTCCTCATTTTTCTGAAGTTGCTAGACCCCTCAGTGACTTAACAAAAAAGAATAAACAATGGACATGGGGTGATACCGAACAGAAAGCATTTGATGAGTTAAAAAGACGGCTGATTTCACCACCTGTGTTGTCTCAGCCAGATGGATCTAAACCATTCCTCATAAGAACTGATGCTAGTAATTACGCTCTAGCAGCAGTCCTTATCCAAGGAGAAAGACCGGAAGAACATGTGATTGAGTATGCCAGTCGATTGCTCAGTTCAGCAGAAAGAAATTATTCAACTACTGAAAGAGAAGCATTAGCTGTAGTATGGGCACTTGAAAAGTTCCGTGGCTATGTGGAAAATCAAGAAATTATTATTGCATCTGATCACCAACCCTTGAAGTGGCTTATGAGTATTAAATCGCCATCCGGACGCTTAGCTCGATGGGCTCTTCAAATCCAGTCATATCATCCGAAAATTCTTTACACTCCAGGAAAATCTAATGTAATTGCAGATCTTCTGTCCAGACCAGTTGATAAAGAGGACAAATTTGTTTGTAACTTGAACACTATTTCCATAGATTTGCCATCCAGGAAATCTAAAGATATTCGTGAAGAACAATTGAAGGATGAGGATGTGAGAAAGATAATAGAGTGCTTTGAAAGTGGTCGGAAAGATGAAAACTATGTAAATTGGACTAGTAGAGGGTATCTGATGAATCAGGGAATACTGTATCGATATTCGCCTGAAACAGAGTCAGAAGAAGCACAGCTAGTTGTCCCTTGTCACGAGCGAGAACGTGTCCTACAGCAATAACATGATACTCCCACTGCAGGACATTGTGGAGCTGAGAATACGTATCATAAAATTGCTTCTAGGTATTTCTTTCCTGGCATGAGAAAGTTTATCGCCGAATACGTGAAAGATTGTGCTGAATGTAATCGGTACAAATCTAACAACCAGAAACCTGCTAGATTACTCAGAACGCCTATTTACTCACAAAGATTTGAGACGCTGGCAATAGACTTGTTTGGCCCTCTCCCAGAGACCCCAACTGAAAAAAAATGGATTTTTCTTGTTGAAGATACAAGTACACGATGGGTCGAACTTTTTGCCTTAAAAGATGCTACAGCTATCAATTGCTCTAAAATATTGATAGAAGTCTTCTTACGCTATGGCCTACCTAGAAGGGTAATCAGTGACAATGGCGTACAGTTCGTCAGTGCTGTAATGCAACAAACTTGTTAAATCTTGGGTATTAAGCAAGATCTTATACCGTTATACCATCCTCAAGCAAACCCTGCTGAACGAAAAATCGAGACCTAAAACCCAAATTAGCAATTCTAGTTGGTGATTCACATGATACTTGGGAGGACAAACTACCCATGATACGTTTTGCTTTAAACACTGCAAAATGTGATTCTACAGGTCATACGGCAGCTTACCTTCAGTTCGGAAGAGAGCTTCGAACCACAGATGATGTCAAGCATGATATAAGAGCTGTCATTGATAACGATAACTTCGTCGCAGAGATAACACCTTACTTGAAAGAATTTGCACGTCTTACACCCTTAATTAGAGAACGTGTAGAACAAAAACAAGATGCAAGAAAGGAGTATTTCGAAAAGAAGCATAGACCCGCTTATTATCAACCAGGTGATAAAGTTTGGATCACTTTACATCCCATAAGCAAGTCTAAGACCAAAACAGGTAAAAAAATTCATGCCCAAACGTGAAGGACCTTATATTATCCTAACGAATAGATCACCAAATACATATGATGTTGCAGACCCTGCTGCCCCTGATCAAGTACTCGGTACTTATCATACCAGTATGTTGATACCTTATCAACAATTCTCTAGAGATAACGGTCCCGTTTTCCCTTTGAAAAGTAGAGGAAGACCACGTCGACACCCTCAGCAGCTTCATAATCTCAATCCTGTCTCCTTGCCGGGACGTCGGCGGAGCCAGAGGGGGAGTCTGTAGCGCCCTCTATCTGCAGCGTAACCCATGGCATCGTCAACGAGAAGGCCAGTCCCTCTCCAACAACCGACGGTATGAGACATGTCCATATGACTATCATGTTTATTCTTTTTTCTTCAAATTTAAATGTTTTAGTTGTTATTTAGTATTATTTGTAGTATCTGTGTTGTGCTCAAATTGTACCTTAAATTGTAATAAAATATTTTGAGCTATTTAAGGAGCCTATTTCTTTGTTCCTATTAAACCAGCTACATGCTACACGCTACA
>JAJQOW010002180.1:0-22600 GCA_037975125.1 Latrodectus hesperus | reverse complement strand
GTACCGCTAATTTTTCGAGAAGACTTTTCATTAAATCCATATCCATCCCACTTCTGACACCAGTTGTACCGAGCTCCACGGGTTCGTGTTGATTGAGAGTTGAATAAAGCGACCACTTAATGAACACAAGACTTTTATTCGTAAAAACTTCACTAGATAAACGAAATTCCCGCTGTAACAATCACAATTATACAGCTACAATTCGTCAGATACAATAGGAAATAGCTTCCAATCACAGGTCTCAAATACCTCAGACAGAGAACAACTAGCAGTCACAACTAATCGTCTTCACTCACTGACTGTCTTCACAAAAACTCTATTACTATTCCATGTCGGGCTGCGGTATTTATACCTGACTTGGCGGAGAAATCTACTAATTTCGCCAAGGCTCTGGAAGCTTCTAGGCTATCTCGGAAAATATTGGTCCTAGAGCTTAGGTGATGGATGTTTCCAGAAGTATCGATTTCTCGCCAAGTCGCCAAGAATCTCGCCAACCGTCGCCAAGTCGCCAACTGTCGCCAAATCATTAGGAAATCCGCTTTTAAACTACAACACGTCTAAATACCGCAATTTTTGCCCAAAATGTGAGAATTTCTGATCTGTCTGAGATATTTTAAGACAAATATAATCATTATTTAAAAATTTGTAACAATATTTAATAAAAAATGTTTTTATTGTGACAGAAATTAAAAAGAAAAAAAAACGCGGAAAATGTTAAATAAGTAAAATATTAGTAGCGAAGCGTGATCATTTTGGAATATAAGCGGTTTAAGAAACACAAAATACGTCATAATTACAAAATATATAATAAATTACCTAAAAGTTAAGTACACAATAGTTATTAAATTTCCATAGTAATAATTTCCAGCTTACAATATGAGTAATTTATGATATAAAATCTAACAATGTACTAGATAAAGCATTGTTAGATTTTATGTCATAAATTACTCATAATCAAGCAAAAATTATTGTTTAAAATATAGATTATAAATGCGAAGATGGTTATCACCGATCTTTGACACAATCGTTATTTTAAAAATATATAACATTAAGTTTACCATCATTTTCAATTTAAAACCTAGGGTCTCACTTATAATGCATTCTCTTTTATTTTCAGCACTAACTTCTGAACATCTAAGAATTAAAAAAAAATGTATTTGAATTCCTCAAACGACAAGTCTCTCTCTCTCTCTTTCTCATCTTTTCCTTTCTCATACCTTTCTTTTTGAGCTTTTTCCTTTTTCTTCTTCAGTTTAATTTATTTTTCTTAAATTCTGAAAGCGATTCGGATAAACAGAATTCTACTGTACTACATTAGGTTTAGCATAGCCACCCAACTTGTCTAGTGGTCAGCGTGCCTGACTGCGGATAAGGAGGTCCTGGGTTCGAATCCCGGTTCGGGCATGGATGTACTTTCTCTATCTATCCTGTCTTTGTCCTTTCCTTGTATGAATGAGGTGTGAATGGTTGCCTACACTATAAACGGGTCCCTATAGCATGTGTGTAAGGCTAAGTCGTTCTTTCACCTTCATGGTGCTCTGATTAAAACGAACGACGCTCCCAATTGACTTAAATTGACATAGCCAAGGCATAGCGCGCTTGGCTTGTCCAAGTGTCATAAGTAAAAACAAAAACAACAGGTTTAGCATGAAACAAGTATCGAAGGATTATCTGAATAAAAAGAATGAAAAAAAGAATATCACGTTCGGTATATTTGTTCAAGAAAGACAACTGAGAGGTTAACCGAAAAATAGGACTTAAAAATGAATTTTTAAAAAAAAATCGCGAAAAAAAGGAGTCAAATAAATTTTAGTTTAAGCAGAGTCGAGAGTTAAATATATAAAGTTTCAAGCAATTAAAGGTGGCCTTTAACATCCTCCTCTATATTTGACAAATTAATATTCTCATGAGTCTTTTGTAGTAAACATATTCTATATTAATTACATTCTAAAATTCCAACAAACTGGAACCTTAATATAGCTTATATGAAATAAATGCCTTACATATAAGTTGCAAAAGTATTTCTTAAGCTTTGTTAGCTAGTATTTGAGAAATAAACCTACTCTTACTTGTACAATAATACGGTGATTGTATAAATTAATATAAAACCATAAGAGATTTAGCATTAAAAATGAAAGTTATACATCTCAAATATAACTGAAGTAATAGTTCAATTTAATTATTGCTAATGTAGCTAACATAATTGCCGGCAAAACATATTTACACACAATTGAATTTCTACAAAAAGTAATTTTCCCTAATCACTAAATCTTTTAACTATAGCGGTTGTTTCATGATTCAGATCATGATTACGGAACTTTATTACAATTCTCATTGGTTTAAAATATCCCTGACGTCATATAACATTTTATCTACATCAAACATAATTAATTACGACATCGTATAGAGACGGCGTCATAAATCCGACTTGTCAGCGAATTTGCTGCCTGTCTTTCAAACGCATTCTTCGAGCGGCAGCAAACAAGGAATGTCACCATTGAATGTCTGAGAATACTGTCGAAGTTCATTTTGCTAACAAAACGATTTCTTATATAAAGACCAAAGCATCGGTTTGAGACGCCGTTTTCCATTGATTCAAACCATTAACACGTTGATAACCCCCCCCCAAAAAAAAGACAAAGCATCCACTTTTTGGTTAGTTTAATTTATTCATATAATTATCTATGCCACTACTTAGAATCGAATCACAGATATATATATATATATATATATATATATATATATATATATATATATATATATATATATATATATATATATATATATATATATATATAGTTAATTTTACTTATAATTAATTTCAAATTTTATAATTGGCGGCTTGTTTCACTTAAGAATATTAATGAAAAATGTTCCTTTCTTCCAGAAGATAACCAGAAGCAATGAAAAGGAAATTCTACCCTTGGCTGCTGCTACCGTACTGGTGCTCGCTCGTTTTCACAGCGGTTAGAGGCCAGTGCCCGTGGTCCAGAGAGCTGGTGGACTTGCACACGGATTGTGTGTGCGCATACAGCAACAGCCAGCGCATCTCCATACAGTGCAGCCCAGTGAATTTCACGCGTCTCATGTCCACGCTGCGCGCTTCCGTCAGCAACATCCCCATCGACCTTTTGTTCGTGAGCAACGCCACCATCGAAGTCCTGAGGAATGGCAGCTTCGACGATCTGCGGATCCAGAGCTTGCAGCTGTCCAAAAGCAAGATCCGCGACGTGGAAGTGGGGGCGTTTGAGGGCCTCCAAGGCACCCTGACGACCCTGAACCTCCAGGACAACCTGCTGAGGGAGGTGCCAGAAGAAGCGATGCGCCAGTTGTCGTCGCTCCAGCTTTTGGACCTTTCCCACAATGTGATACGTCGAGTGGGAGATGACGCGTTCAAAGGTAAGCGATACAGTATAGTTAGATATCTCTTTACTTCAAGGTTGGTATTCTCTGTTGTATTATCATCAAGCGCTTGGCAGTGTTACTTATATTTTAAATTGAAAATTTTCTAATTTCGTCTTAACTAAATTTACATTTTTCCAAGTGATGAAAAATATTCTTAATAGAATTCGCATTCAAACAACGATATCCGATGTAACTATTCATGAGAAAGTTGGCAGAGTGATCTTGTGATCCATGGATTACCAATTAATATTTTGGAGGATTTCATTGGTGACGTTGCTTATGAACTCGCTTTTATAAAAATAGTTTACTAAGCTGAGATCGAATTGTTTAGTATTTTAAAGAAAATCATTGGACTAAAAAACCAGAATCTCCATAATTATTATTGAATACGCTAAACATGGAAAATTTGAGGATCTAAATTAAACAGAAACACTAATTATAAAAGAAATTATATCTAACGTTAAGCATAAACTTATTTCAAATAAAAATAAAGAATTTTAAATTCAGAACTATGAAGAAAAAAATAGAGACTACATTTATTTTACTTATGATGAAAATAACCCAAGATAAAATAACCCTATTATAACCCATGTAAAAATATTTCAAACAATCGAAATAAAAATAAAACATAAATGCTAAAAAAGGTGATAAAAAACCTTATTTTCAATTACAAAATCAAATTTTTAGAATCGATAAAAATAATAAGAACAGATTATTTCCATTCTAAGATACTAATTCTACAGTCAGAAAATATATAATACTTATAAAACAATACAATAATAAATACTAAAATGAATCAAAACGATTGTAAAAATAAGAAAGCAAACTGCAATCGTTTTATTTTTAACTCTGCCATCTATACATTTCTTTAGGCATATAATGGGACAAATAAAAAAAGGATAAACTACTTAAAATCAGGTTTATAGAACAAGATGAAAAATAGGAAGAAATCACAAGGAAAATCTAAAGTTGATAGTTAAGATGGATTATTGTACAATTTGAATGTGTAATGTCTTAATCTCTACACGCTATATAAAAAAAACTCCACCATATCTACTTAATATTGTTTCATAATTTTAATAAAGTACAAAATCGTACGATCCTTAACAAGTCAAGAACGTAGGAAGTTGATTGATATTTAAAAGAATTTTCTTGTCTGTTTGCGCAGGTTTACCACTGTCAACTTTGAAGCTGTCAGACAACGCCCTCAACATTTCAGATTTGGCCTTTCGCGGTCTGGAGGGCAGCCTGAAGAGCCTGAATCTTCAGTCCTCCGACTTGAAGGCGATTCCCAAGGCCATACAGCGACTGAAGTTCCTAGCACTCCTGGATCTTGCGCAGAACAAGATTGAAGTCCTGGAGCCGGACTTCTTGTCCGAAATGCAGTCCCTGACGGCCATCAATCTCGAGAGGAACAGGATAAAGGACATAGACGACAGGGCTTTCTCGGGTGTGAATGCCACGCTGAGTTCTTTGTCCTTGCTTAACAACCACCTGACAAGATATCCGATTGAAGCTATATCCATGCTTACAGAAATTAGAGTAAGTTGAGTTAGTCCTCCAAAGTAAAAGATTCAGAATAAATGAAAATTACAAATCGATTATTTTTTTTATGAAAATTTAATTCAAGTTATAAGAATAGAAGCGTTTTGCATTAAAAAAGCACGCGCACTTTGTCAAAACAAATTATTAAAACTATAGTTTAAGAAGATAGTCAGCAAACAATGGAGTCGTCAGTTTAAAGCTGGAGATTAAAGGAAAGCATTTGTCCCCAAGAGAAACAAATTTCACATAGAAAAACAAAAAGTGGTTTTGAAAACTTGTGTAGTCTGGAATAAGAATAATTGTTTTCTTTTTTACACGTTCAATCAAAAAATCTTTTATACCAAAACAATCAATTTAGCTCAAAATTCAATGAGTGAGCAAAACAGACTGAACCACACCATGCATATTAATTTAAAATTTAGAATAATTAATTAAGAATAATAAATTTAGAATAATAAATAATTTAAAATATGGAATTTTAAAAGCAAGTTTAACTTGGAAAATCAACGCCAGATCAGCTAACAGTGCCCAATAAATTCACACTGAAAACACATTTCACAAAATATGTTCAATTAGTTGGGATCCCAAAAAGCTGACTCAACAATATCTAAGAGAAAAAGCAATTGTGGCTGGCTCCTACAGTTCAAATGTATTCAGCCCCATGCATTTTGAATTTCGGTCATTGTAAAACAATATCTTAAGAATGCATCGCATAATATATTTTTAATAAGTAAAAAAATTGCATATTAAAGTAAATTTAAATTTGAGGTATTGCTTTATTAGAAATATTCAGAAATATATTACAAAATAATAATTATAAGTAAGCCAATTCTGTGTCAATAACAAGGAATTCAAATTCATTTCAATGCACAAATTAAATAAACACAATTCACTATCAAAATTCCACCATTGTCTTTCGCGGGATGTTCCCAAAAAACCTTTGATTAACTTTAAGAATACATATATATGTTAAGAAATTTTACAAAGGCATCTCTAATTATTTTATTTTCTTTAAAAGTAAAAATATAAAATTATTTAAAATAAATAAAGGAAAGTACTGAATTTAAGGACAATAGAGCACACTATTTTTTAATACCAATATTAAATTAACTTTAAAAAATGAGCATTAATAATCTATTTATTCCAAACAGGTTCTGGATTTAGGATTCAACGGAATAAGCGTGTTGCCACATGATGCATTCAAAAGTAATAAAGTGCTCACACTTCTAGCCCTGGATGGTAATCCACTTCCCACAATTCCCATAGAAGCATTTTTTCACCTCAACTCAACATTAAGAGGACTGAGTTTAGGAGGTAAGATATTTAGCAATTTACATTTAAAAAAAAAAAAGATCTGAGTACTGAATACATTATTGCAACAAAAATGAACACAGTTTAAAAAAGGTTGCTATACAGATTTAATTTTGAAACATTAAGTGGAATTAAATTCAAAATACTAATTAATTCTTTTGAAGAATTTCACTTGCAAATAACAGAAATGAATCATTAACCAGTAATAGTCACATATATCCTTAAATAAACTATTATTGGAGTTAAATTTTGTATAGAGTTACTTTACACAATTTAACATTAATGCATTTAAGCTTTATTCAATGTATACAAGGTAAAAATAAAATTTGGTAAAATAAGAAAAAACAAACTATAGTAAAATTTAAATCGTCCTTCCCAATTTAAACTAACCACAAAGCGGATGTTTTGTCTTGTCTTTTTCATTTTGCTTGTTTTCCTGTTCTATTTTCAACGTGTTCAACTGTGAAAGCAATATCGCTAAAGATCTGAACATGTGAAAAAAAACTAATTACATAGAACAATAGGTAATTTTCTTGATTTTCAAAACTTTTACAAACGGAAAAAATTATAGTTAACAGATACTTATTTATTACTGGTAAAAATCAGGAATGGATTTTTCCCCACCTCCGACGACACTCGGACATTCGATGGTGAGTGAACTTCGCCTTGTTTGCTTCCGCTCGAAAAATGCGATTTGAAAGCAGGCAACAAATTCATCGACTAGTCACATTTACGACGTAAATGAAATGTTATCTGACGTCATGGATACTTTAAACCAATGAGAATCGTAATAAAGTGGCGTAGTCATGAGCTCAAATGGTACGAAAGAGACAACCATTTCAAGGTTAATAATAGAATATCTCTATAATTTGTACACAATTTTATAAATAGAGTTATGTTAAGCTATCAGATACGCTAAAAATGATTTTGGAATGTAGAAACCTTCTTACAGAACTGGTAACTAGAAACAAGGTGATCCTTGTATGGGTGCCAGGGCACAAAGGTATCGAAGGTAATGAAAGGGCCGATGAACTACTTGCTTAACAAGAATCGTCTTTTGCTCCCATTGGTGCAGAACCTTTTAGTGGGATCAATTTGAAGACTGCAAAAACCAATGTTCTTAGATGGGAAAAACGGAAGATGTATGAAGCTTGGCTTAACACTCCTGGTCAAACCCACGCTAAAAGTATGATCTGTGGATCATCAGCGAGGATTGCCTCTGAAATTCTAAGATGCTCTAGGCAGAAGATACGTTTAATCATAGGCTTCATAACTGGGCACTATTATTTCAGAAAACACCTCCATACAATGGGACTGTTTCAGCAAGACCCTATCTGCAGGAAATGTCATACGCAAGAGGAAACGGCCAAGCATGTCATTTACGAATGCGAGGCCCTTACCCTCCTTAGATTAACTTCTTTAGGCATCATCCATACTAGAGAGTTACACCTAGACTCCATTAAAGGGTTATCGGACTTTATTAATAAAGTCGGTGACCTGAGCAACTGGAACTAGGAAACATTGGGTTTGGAGTTAGTAGTACAAAATGCTGATAAAAGCAGAGCTGCCCAATGACATACAAACCCAAATCTAAGAAGAAGAAGATCAGATACGCTCTAAACAATCAGACTTCAATGCCTATTGAGGTAAAAGCTCTCACATGCTTAACTCTATGAAAGCTATGATATTTTTTTAAACATAAACAATGACAAGTAGATTTGGTTACAATTTTCCGAAATGTAACCAAATTTATTTGTCATTGTCACCAAAAAAAAAAAAAAATGAAAATTCCGATGTAGTGGAGATACATGATGACTGAACTTTTCAATTGATTTCAGGCTCAGCGTTGGTGTGCGATTGTCGCCTGCGGTGGATCGCAGAGTGGATCAGGGATCGAGACCTCCAGGTGACCAGCCGGGAGCGAAATCCACAATTTTGCGGCAGTCCAGAACACCTGCGGAAGAGCAGTTTTGCCCAGTTGCAGTTATCCGACTTTTACTGCGCCAACGACACCGCAAAACAGCGCCAAGCAACGAAGCGTCCCAAGAGACTGAATGTGGATTTCGACGAGGGACCAAATGATGTGCTGGAGGAAGGAGACAATCTCGTGCAAATCGTGACAGTGGACACCCACGTGGACATCGCTGGAGCATCCAAAGGTAAGGAAAAATACAATAAGCAGAATTAATATTTTTGGTACATTTCAACTAATTGGGCACAAGCAAAATTCCGCCAAACATGGCGCCAATACTGTCAACGCAGCAAATTATTGCACACATGCTTAGGCCGCCTCAACCAATGTATATATATAACCATATATATATATATATATATATATATATATATATATATATATATATATATATATATATATATATATATAGGGTTAGCAAGAAATAAGTTTCCCACTTCAGAGGGCTGTAGAATACGTTCTATTTGTCCAAATGAGATAAAATTTGAACTACAGATAATTCAAATGATGCGCTTGACATTTAGTAAAAAATAGTACAAAATTTCACCGATAGATGGCAATGTAATACACATAAAAACATTTTATATGCTTTATAAATGTTAAAAAATAATAATGGAAATGTAGCGTTACAACTCTTCAATATGCCCTTCTTCATTTTCAACAATGTGCTCTATAACCACTGAACCATATTTTCGACAGCAGACCGGTGTGAGTCTGTCGGAATATCAAGGATATGGCGCCTAATGCTGTCCTTCAGATCTGGTACACATACTGGCCTTTTACGGTAGACATTGCCCTTCCAAATGAATGCCAAATGAAGAAGGGCATATTGAAGAGTTGTAACGATACTTTTTCATTATTATTTTTTAACATTTATAAAGCATATAAAATGTTTTTATGTGTATTACATTGTCATCTATCGGTGAAATTTTGTACTATTTTTTAATAAATATCAAGCGCATCATTTGAATTATCTGTAGTTCAAATTTTATCTCATTTGGACGAGTAGAACGTATTCTACAGCCCTCTGAAGTGGGAAACTTATTTCTTGCTAACCCTGTATATATATATATATATATATATATATATATATATATATATATATATATATATATATATATATATATATATATATATATAATCTGTATGTGTGTTAAGAAGAATGACAAAAATCGGAGAATAATATGCAAATGATCGGTTTGCGGCATGATATCATACAACCTTTATAAAGAAATATCATTGTCATTCATTTCATTTGCTCTGCACAGCTGAACAAAAATTAGCCAATAACTCATTCAACATCGCGTGCAATTCTTATGACAGGAAACAACAGCAGTCCATAACACAACATTAGTTTCAATAGCTCAACACACTTGCACGTCACAATATGGTAATGTAGTACCTCAAGCAATCCCTCTAAAAATAGGGAAACATCTGACATTATCTTCACTTTCTTTACAAGCCAAGGGATAGAAATATGTAAATGACTAGGAGGCGATATATCATCTCGTATAGCACATGTAAATAGGTATAAATCAATGGCATCCATTTCAAAACTGCAATTAGGTATTTAATGTGATAACAGTTGCATAAACCGAGTGCTCGTGATATATTCTGCAAATGTCAATGGAAACAGTAATGAATGAATTAAGAAATCGACTGATAATTTTTCTTACAAGTTGTCACCCGAATAGATGAAGTTAGACTCAAATTTATAATGAACTGACTGGGATGAATTTGAGAACCCCGTTTAAATTCGAATTAAATGAGAAACAAAAACATTCTCTATATATAGTTTTGAATTTTCTTACTATACTTTTGAAATTACAAAACAATTTCTCTCTCTATCCTGTCTTTGTCCTTTCCTTGTATGAATGTGTTGTAAATGATTGCCTACCCTATAAACGGGTCAATATGGCACGTGGGTACTAAGAAAGTCGGACTCCACACCAAAATAGGGTTCAGTTGAAAAAGTGGAGCAGCGCAACCCATATTGCTAGCCTAGCTGGCACACGGCAACAACAACAACAAATAATTTTGTGAAACGCCTATCCACAATCCTTTTTTAAAATAATCTTTAGATCCAGCATGAAGAAAAATTTTTTGAAGCACAAATTGGGTTTATTTTTCAGACGGGAAAAGCAACGGCACGCAGCTTGGATCTTTGGCACGCAGTGGCACAGTAAAGAAGCACGCGGACAAGCAATCTATCCGCATCAAGCAAGCCTACAAACGAGATTCTACTCTGGTGCTCGAATGGGAATCGGCACGGGAAGCCAGCAGGGGATACCAGGTGAGAAAATCTAAATCACCCCAAGATCTGTCCATATATATTCTTTCTTCAAAAATAGATTATCTAATTAGATACTTGCGCATGACGTCATCGGATCCTCGCAGACGATATTGTCTGCTTACTTTCTAGAGCGAAATTGAAAATATAAACATGAATTACGATTCATCTTCTAATATATACTCAGTAATTGTTGATGAATTAGCATTTAATCGTTTGCATATTGAAATTAGAATTGCATATGGCAACAGAATTGTGGTAAAAAAAATTCTATTTATGCATACAATTTTCGTGAGTTTCAAAAGGTCTGTTATAGAACGCGAATAGAAAATATAAACAACCACCATATTTACCGTTCTCATTTGTCTTCTTCTTGAAATATCTAATTAATGTTTTTTATAGATTATATTGATGTTTAACAGCATATCTAATTGATTATATTAACGTTGAATTTTAATTAATTACCTTAATGTACACGCAGCATTTTCGAAAGGATGTATATAAAGTCGATTTCTTTCAGTTGGTTTAGTTTGTTTGTCGCTCAACAGTCACTTTTTGCACACGAGGACTAATTAGACCGGGAGGTACGGTTTAAATTGGATTTCGCACGAACCACTACCGACATCCATGGTGGAATTCGAATCTATGAACTGAAGATAATTCTTTAATTTAAAAAAGCTTTCAGAGCAGAATGGCACTAAAAAAAGTAAAAAATAGTTTTCTAATTTTTAACAAAAGTATATACAAATAATGCCGAAGTCTAAAAATTTCGATTTTTTTTTTTACGAATCTAGTTTAGGACTCCACTTTTAAATTGCATCAAAAATTTTTTTGAACATAGTACTCCATATGTTTCCATTGGTTCATTTTAAATTTTGTTAAATAACAATTTTTAAAAAAATGAAAATCACAAATCAGGAATAAAGCAAATCAGAATCCATCTTCACTTCCATAGTTACAGATTATCAATAATTTCGGGAACATATATGCAACTAAAATCATAAATGCTTTATTTTCGAAATTAAACTTTCGCCATGAATAAAAATCAGCCTATTTCCAATTCAAATAAAAAATTAGTTTTTTTTTTTTTTCCATAAGTCAAAATTTTATCTGGTATATTTTTAAACTAAGCAAAATATCTTTGAGTTCGGTTTTATCAAGTTTAATCTAGGCCAGTCATGTCAAAGATACGGCACGCGGGTCGCATCCGGCACCCGTGCCGTATCAAAAAGGACGCCGAGCTGGCAGCCGAAGGGTTAGCGCTCTTGCCTTCGGTTCAACAGTTCGTGGGTTCGAATCCCACCTTGGGCATGGATGTTTGTAGTGGTTCGGAATCCACTTTAAACCGTAAGTCCCGGTCTATTTAGCCCTCGTGTGCAAAAAATGACCGTTGAGCGACAAACAAACCAAACCAAACCAACCAAAAAGGACCGCTATCGTAACGTGTCACAAGAAGAATCATGCTTTTTAGAGCATTTAGACTTAACTCGATTCCTCTATGGAAGTTTTAAAATGCGCACACTACATTTATAAGTAATTTCAAGGGCGGCGCATGCCTAGACAAGAGAGAGAGATAGACAGTAACGCTATCTCTTAGCAAGAAGCGGAAATACCTATTAGAATAGACACACATAGTCTTTTTAAAAATTTAAATTTCAAGATCAAAAATGAATGTCTACTAAAGCTAATACTGAGAGCAAAGATGCCGAGAAATCACGTTTTATTATTGCATTAGAAATCGCGCGAAGAGATCAAAACCTTTGGTGATTTTATTAAAGACTTTATGTTGAAAGTTCCCGATGTTTAATTTCCATTTCAAAAGTCAATAATTCAAAATATACACTATACAATTAAATAAATAAAATGTTATAATAATTCAGTACATTTTTTTTATTTCAATCTGGCCCGTCTACGCAATTCAAATTTAATATATGGCCCTCTACAATATTGAGTTTGACACCTTTCATCTACACTATCAAATAATCAAAAATTAACACATATTTAATGTTTGTTTTTTCTGATAAAATCTCAACTAAAATGATAAATGATTAGTATTTTGTGAGCAATGATAATAGCCAAATTTTGCTATTTGCTAAATTATAAGAATGTAAAACTAATTAATAATGATTTTAAGCATAGATCAACATTAAATAAGAATGTTGAGAAAATTCTTGTTTAAAAGTTTTATTTTAATAATCAGTTCCCGATTTAGACTAATTAGTGAACGGAGAAAAACCTTTTTGAGAGACCGCCTCTGCTTCACAACAAAAAATTTTATTCAAGAGACAACGTAAAATATACTTTCTATTCGATTTGGGGGTCCTAGGCAAATGCCCCGTATGCCCCTGCTTTAGTCAAGCTCCGATAATAGTTAAAATAAATATTCGTAATTATTCAATTTTAATAATATCAATGAATAGATCAATATATTCACGAATATCAATATATTCACGAATATCATTGAAAATTTAATTTTCTTGATGCATATAAAGCGAGGTGGCGTAGTGGTCTTCCTGCTCCCACGACACAAGTTCGATTGTCGGGCTGGGCAAGGTCGACTCAGCTTTTCATCACTTGAATTGATTGATAAAAACTGAGTGCCAAGCATGTTTGGGACTAAACACTGGGTGTTTTGTGTTAGGCTAACCACCTAACCAGGACATATACCTCGCACTTTAGGGACTTATGTCATGAAAACAGATATGGTTACTGCAGGTCCATACCTTGGCCCCCATATAGATTGTCGTGTCACAGAGTTTAATTTTTAGATTACTGATGTATATCAAAACATTGATTAGTATTTATCAACATCAGTTCATTTCAAAAATATCAACATTTATTTACTTCAGTGCCACAGAGTTTAATTTTTAGATTATTGATGTATACCAATACATTGATTTGTATTTATCAACATCAGTTCATTTCAAAAATATCAACATTTATTTACTTCAGTTGAATTGCAGATTAATTCCAGAATGACAATAACTATAAAACATCATAATTTTTTGCCTAATCATAGGTTCTCATACGAATGTTTGGCAGTCAAGATTTCAAGCGGATTATTCCAATTCCCAGTGACCACAACAAACTGCAAATAGAGCAGTTACCACTGCACCAGTGCATCATAGTCTGCGTCATTGAATACCAAGAAGTGGCGTCCATTCAAATCGACAACTTACCAACAAGACAATGCAGGGAATTAAAAGGTAACTGGAAATTAAAAATCAATAACACTTTTTTTTATAAATTGAAAGCTATGTTGGACCTCATGGTACTAACATTAAGTCCAACAAGCTATGTTGGACTTCATGGTACCAATGTCTAGATAATAAAAAAGTATTATTATTAATATTCATGTTTTAAATTATACAACAAAAATTATAATAAACAGTCATCTGAATTTAAATCTTGAGGAAAATTTCTTTCTGGCAGTTCAGGAAATTATGTTTTGTGACAGACAGCTATGTCGCATATTGGAAGAAATATGTTGATGTTATGAAGTTATGACATCATGAAGTTATGATAAAAATTTATATTAATTTTTCAGAACAAACAGTATACAAGACTAAGATTTATTGCATCGTAATTTAAATCAGTACTCAAATGAATCTGTTAGCATAAAATGCTTTTGATAGCATTTAGAAATTCAAACTGATTCATCAAGCAGAGAATTGCATATTTTCCATATAAATAGATTCAACTACATGCAAAAAGTAATGAAAATAATGATGCGTTTATCGGACAATAATTTTTAAATTATCTTAGTCCAATAAAATACATCTGTTTTGTCGAAAATTAATAAATAATAAAATGAAGCTATTAACTTAAAAAGAAATCATTTTAAAGTTTTTACAAAAAAAACAAAAAATAAATAAATAAATACATAAAAATAAAAAATAAAATAAAAACAATAATAATTTTCTTTAAAATAGTTAGGAATAAGATAAAAAAAATTCCTATTATTCCTTATCTTCTTACATCAATAAACATAAAGGTTTAGTTGAAGGAAAAATGTAGTCTAGTTAAATTTTCCATGCAAGTAAATCACAAGAGGACTAGTTTGCTGTGCAGAAATTTAGATACAAAAATATTTATAAATGAAAAATAACCTCAAATTTTATATTTATTGAAAGAGAACATTATTTGCTAGTAAGTATTCTATTACATGAGTATGCATTCTAATAATGAAAAATGATGACAGTGTACAAAATTATTGAATTCATTTAAGGAATAATTTCAGCACAATTCATGCAAATAAAAAAAGCTTGTTTTCAAGATTCACAAATCAGTGTTGTCATTAAATTTACTTTAAATTGTAAAATTCACAGTTCACGTTTGAAAATGTACTCTAACAAACAGTCAAATTAATCAATATTGTTTTTTGTTTTTTTTGCAGGTGACGACAGCCGAATTATTTCTTTAGATAAGATAGTTATCGCTGCTTCTGCCATCATTTGCATAGTTGTAATCATTGGAGCATTGATTGTTATCTTACTCTATTTTCGACGGAAAGAAAGCAACACTCCTTTATCCCCCTTACATCCTCATCATCATGCCACCACTCTTACTGGAGTTCTTCCTGCTCTGGTCAAACCACAATTACCGCCAGAAACTGACTGGGAAACGCTGTCTTGGAACAGCGGTCATAGCAGTCCAAAAACCAATGGTGGTCACAACTGCTTAGTGGGAAAATCTGGCAGCACAAGCCACAGTTTCGTTCTGAATGATGGACAGTTTCAAGTAAACAAGACATTAGTTAATGGATTTCCTAAATCTTATTCGACAAGGGATAACGATTCAAGATTATCTTATTCCCATATATCAAAAGTAAGAAAAATATTCTTATGTAATTTAACTCTTTGTTTAAATTTCTTTCGAGATTAATTATTATACCATAACTAGAGCCAGTAACATTTGTTGAATTAGGTAAGCACTTACAAATATGCAGCATCGGGTTGCAACGAAAGTTTTCCGCCACCGCAGTTATGGACTGCGGAAACAGTTCATGTTCGCGTATTCCTTTATATTTTGTTAACTCAACTTTGCATTTTGTTTACTCAACTTTGTTTTTTGTTAACTCCTATGTATCTTCTTCTTCTTAGAGTTGGGTTTGTATGTCATTGGACACCTCTGCTTTTATCAGCATTTTGTACTATTAACTCCAAACCCAATGTTTCCTACCCAGCAAACACAAACTGCCGGCAAAAATCCGGGCCGCTGCTGGCCAAGCCGGTTTTCTGTTGGCCACGGCCAGCCGCTCATGGTTGTTTGATGGCCCAGCTCCGGCCATTACGGCCACGGCTGAGTGCTGGCCAAAATGAACCGGGCCGGTGCTGGATGATAAGTAGTGGGCCAACAGATTTTGGCCATTGTTGGCCCTGAAGCTGTTGGCCAGCAAAATTAAGACAATTAGTTGTAGCGCTATTTTTTATTTTATCGGCAAAGACTATTTTTTTCCAAATAACTATTTTTTTGTGATGTTAATTAATTTTCATTTAACTTCTTACTTTTTAAACTCTTTAAAAACAACTTTTCAGAAAGAAATCTAATTTTCACATTTATTGTGTATTCCGCGTGACAGTATGACGTCAGATACTGCGAAATGCTTGAGTCAGCGTCAGCCATTAATGTGAAATGGCGGAATGTTGTGTCTGTGAGCTAAGATTAATATAAGGTAAGTAAGCATTTATTATTGTTGTTTTTATCAGGATAGAATTGTTATGAATGAGATGCAAGAATAATATATTTGTTTTATGTTGAAATATTATTTAATTACTTGTTAAGAAAATTTCATAAGCTGTTGATAACGTGACAACAAAAGAAAGACATTGGAAAATGTTTGTCATTGTATGTTTTAGAATAATTTCATTACCGTGTGAGGAATAGAAAAATATATCATGCACAGAAGCATTTTTTCATTCCATATATTAGTTATATTTAATCAATTAGTATAATAAATTTTTCAATGCTCAATTTTTTGAATCGAATTCGATTGCTACAAAGTTTAAACGTATTTATTACATTTTTTGTTTTTTACGAAGCAAGTTTATGGAGTCTAAAAATATTCTATTTGAAAGCGCTTAGATGTTTACTTTCAATAAATTAATATATGATATTGTAGCATTTCTGATCAAAAAATTATGTGCGAATTCCATATAAACTTTAATTATTTTATTTTTAAAAGGCTTACTTATTTACTATTATTTTTAAGTCAATTTTTACTGACCGAAATATTTTGTCTTATAAGGATTCGTGGTTTTAAATTTTGTATACTCCTCAAAGATCTGTTTTAAGGAATGAAAAATTGTACAATGCATAATATTACAAAATATTTTATTGCATACATAACCTGGTTTTTATGTATAATCCTGTCAACCATTAAAATCATTGTGGATTTCTTAGCGAAATATTATTGCTTCTAAAACTCGAAAAATTGTATAAACTTGAAAATAGTAAATTTTAAAATTCTATAGGAATCTGACAGATTAATTGCCACAAATTAATAAAAAAACATCTAGAATTATGTGGTTGGAAAATTAATATTAACACATATGAAAAATGTTCATATGGAACAACTTTTATTATATAAATTAGTTGTGTAGCATGTTAACTATTTCCATGTAAAGAATGCTGTCAGATGTAACAGCTTAGTAGCTACTCTTGTGTTTACATTATTATATTTAAACCATATTTTATGTTTTTATTTATGATGGAAAAATTGAAGTAAGAATTAACAGTAATTTCAATTTGTTTTAATGAAAATATAAGTTAACTAGAATATTTGTTCCTTTATATTTTGGAGAAAGTGATTAACATTTCAAGCATTTGATGATACTTTTGACATTTTGATCACTTGATTCTTTTGTAGTAATGTAAATGGTTTTACTGTTATAGTAAATAGTCGACCGGATAATGGGTAAATGATATATCTAATCTTATATATATACACACATAAACATACAATTAAAACATAATTTTTTTTCTTTTACCGATTTACAAAGTCTGATTATGATAATATTGTCCTATATATAATATTGTCAGATTGAATTATTTTTATTTACTTTTGATTTTTCTCTTCAAGGAATTGAAGTTAAATAAAGAACTTAAACATAATTTTAAACAGTAAATTAGTAAGGTATACAAGTAAAATGAGTATGATATGAGAAATAGTTAAAAAAAAAGTTTATTATTTTTGATTTCAGAAATACTTCTAATTTTAAAATTCATTATACAATTTCTAAATAATAACAAATAATTAAAATATTGCATTAGTAAACTCCATGTTTATTTTATTTTATCGTTTTAATATAGTAAGCATAATTAGGTTAATCCTCCAAACATTTACATATATGTATATATATAATTTCTAAATTTATTAACTGTTTTTAATTTCTCGAACTCTTTTGTTGTGAGTTTTATTTGTGTATTTTACAGAAAATACAGAGGTTAAAGTCATTTTTGATAGTTGACATTATTTTGTATGTTGTTTTTCTTATTGTAATTTTTCTTAATGTAAATTATTCAAAACACCACTTGTTATCAAAGAGGTAAAGTTTTGTGATATCCATCTTGAGAATAATTTAATTATTTTATTAGAGAGAAAGAATATAATTTAAGTTTAATCTTATTTATCAGCTAAGCATTTAATATTTTAAAATTAATATATCATTCATTAACATGTTGGATGTGTTTTACAACTGTTCTACATGATGGATCAGCTGTTTACGGATTGCAAATGATTATGAAATCAAAACTTAGAAAAGAAAATAATATTACCCAATTACATAAAGGAAATAGTTAGGTCTTCTTTATTTATATGTTTTATCCTTTTTCTGGCTTCTTGCAAAACTTAAATTTGTTATAGAAAGTTTTTAACAATAACATTTGATATAAATATATTATACTGGAAAGTGACCTTTAATAGGTATTTTATGGTTATATGTAGTCTCGATCAATGACCACATCTAACCATAAATAAAAATTTTTCCTTAATATTTTTCAATATCATTGGAAATTACAAGCCAGATAATTTATTTCCTTGTGTTACAATTTTTTTAATTATTTGTATTAACAAATAATTTAATTTTAATACAATTAAATGTAGTTAATATAAGATTTGCAAATAATTGTAATTATAAATACTATTAGCAAGTAAATAAAGGTAATATTTTTTCGTCAGGCAGTACTTGGTTGATGACCTTCTTCTGGTTTTGGATTATTGTAGAGTGTACAATGCATTGGACCTGGTCTAGCACTGCTGGCCTTTGGGGGCATGCAGCAACAACAACAATATTTTTAAAGTAAAGTAACAAATTATTGCTTATATTTATTATTGATGGCTATTTTGCTAATATTTCATTTTATACATTAGCTTTGAAGATTGTGTTTCTAACATCTCCCCACTCCAATGTAAAGTGAACCTATTTAAACTATAGTCCAGAATCAATAATTTATTTTCTAATAATATTGGATTAAATATAAATTTAATACTTTGTGTAAACTAAAAATTACAAAGTTATGTAAAACATTTTTACTTCTAAATAATTCATGATTATGATAATTACTTGTGATGTAAATTTACTGGGCAACAACTAGAATGCATGTATTCAAAATCTGTAAATCTTTTGCATTAATTGATGTAATTTTTTTCATTAATCTGTAATCACAGGTATATAAAAAAATAAATTCCATATTAATAAGATTTTGCATAGATAATTCAAAATTGTCAATATGTTTTAAAATTCATCAATATTTATTTTAATTACTATGATTTTATAAACTTTACTTAACTGTAATTGTAGTTGTGTGTAAAAATAATATGGTAATCATTGATGAGTATTTTATTAACCATTTCTTATTAGTTAAAAATGATTTTTTAAAAGCATGAAATACAAAATGTATGTTGCTATAAATTAATTACATTCTATTATTATAACCTTGAAAATGTAAAATTCTGTTTAAAACATTACATTGAATTTTTGAAGTCAGATGTTTAGAATTTCTATTAAGTCATTCAACTGAAATTGTTTTCATTCAACCCAATTATTTGTCTTTATTTTTAATCAAAGAATTGTTATAATTGATGAATTTTGATTTTTTGTTACTTAGTGTTATTTATTATAATGTGTATGTATATATATAATATATATATATTGAAATATCAATATGAATATAAACTAAAACTAAACTTTGTCACGACAGTCCAGCAGGCACAGTGGGCCAAGGCCTACTGTGCCTGTTTGCCTGACCAAGAGCCCCCTGGGCTGCAAAGCACATGTCCCGATTTGGTGCTCAGCATAACGCAAAACACCCAGTGTTTAGTTCCCAAGCATGCTCATTGTGGACATAATGTGACAAATAACCATTCCCCCTTTTTTAAAGAGATAAAACTGTAATTAAGTAAAAGATTCCATCATAAAATAATTGTATTAATAATCTTTTCTTTATGAGTTATTAATTCTGAATGAAAATTGACACTATTATAGGCATTCACAACCTTTTCAAGTGCTTTGCTTGTTTTGCTTTGTAAATTTAATTGTAAAATATTGTAAGTTTAAAAATAGTTGTGTTGGATTCTCCTTATTCAAATAATTAATACTGTGAAATAATACCTAAATATGTGAAAATAAGTGTTATGCATGAAGATTTTCCTAATTTATATAAACAGCTCAATTTTTTCTTTTTTTTTACTTGGGCTGTTATTAACATCCTGCTGTTTTTATTTTTGTAATTAAATTGAATCAGTTTAACAATTCTGTTTTTTTTTATTTTCAGAGTATTACAACAAAGTGAAAATCTTCCCAAAAGGAGAAATTTGTTCCAGAGTACTAATTCGGAAGATGGACCACAAAAATAAAAGAAAAAACTTGTAAATTAAAAATGTTTAAAATGATTTTCAAATGTAAATAAAAATAGATACTTTTTTATTTTCAATATTATCATAGATAAAAAATGTTAATTCCATTAATATTTAGACATTTCACTTATATATGGCTTTTGTTGTGTTAATTTTTATAAGTAATAAAAAATATTAATCTGTATCCTTTTGTATCATTTTTCTCAACATCTTGTTCATGGAGACATTTCACTTATTTATGGCTTTGTTTTCTTAATTTTTATTAGTAATAAAAAGTGTTAATCTTTATACTTTTTATCATTTTTCTCAACATTTTGTTGCAGGGAGTTAATTGATTTGGAAAATAATTCTATAAAATTATCATAAAACTGGAATTCTTTTATACATTCAAGTTCAGTTTTAGCAATAAGTTGACACTTGCTTACACAAAAATTTTTTTTTAAATTTATAAATAATGAAATTCTGTAATAACAAAATATTTTAAAAACAAATTAAAGGTTACTTAAATAAAATTTAGATTATTAAAATAAAACTATAAAATTTAGATAGCATTGTCAAAAAAATAATTTAAAATATGAGTTAGTAATTCATATTTATTTAATCTTTATACAATTAAGAACTAAAAATGCGCTTAATCATATTTGACAATATTACATGGATAACAATTGTCTTTTAGAAACACAAAAATATATTCACTATTAATTTGATGGATTTCCAGTACTTTTATATTAACTTTAACAATATATACAATATGAATATAAAAATGAATTCAATATTTATAGAAATAACCATAAGCAGCCCTACGTCGGTGAAAGCGGCTATCGTCGGCCAAACGGCAAAGGGCCGATGGATAACCGTATATGGGCAGGTACTGGCAATTACATGGGCCACATGCGGCCAATATGGCATTGATGGCCACCCGGCGTTGGGCCAACAGCGGACCGTACTGCCGGCCCAGCAGCAATGACGACGACCACTTTATTGACGGAGCCGACGAGGCCAAATAGCGGCGGGCCGCTGCTGGCCAAGGCGGCTAACAGCAGCGGCCCGATGGATGCCCGGCATCTTTGTGTTTGCTGGGTAGTTCCAGTTGCTCGGGTCACCCACTTTATTAATAAAGTCCGATAACCATTTTAATGGAGTCTAGGTGTAACTTTCTAATATGGATGATGCCTAAAGAAGTTAATCTAGGGAGGGCAAGAGCCTCGCATTCGTCAATGATATGCTTGGCCGTTTCCTCTCGCGTATGACATTTCCTGCAGATAGGGTCTTGCTGAAACAGTCCCATTTTATGGAGGTGTTTTCTGAAATAGTAGTGCCCAGTTATGAAGCCTACGATTAAAAGCATCTTCTGCCTAGAGCATCTTAGAATTTCTGAGGCAAACCTCGCTGATGATCCACAGATCATACTTTTAGCGTGGTTTTGACCAGGAGTGTTGAGCCAAGCTTCATACATCTTCTGTTTTTCCTATCTAAGAACATTGGTTTTTGCGGTCTTCAAATTGATCCCACAAAAAGGTTCTGCACCGATGGAAATAAAAGATGATCCTTTTTTAGCAAGTTCATCAGCCCTTTCATTACCTTCGATACCTTTGTGCCCTGGCACCCATACAAGGATCACCTTGTTTCTAGTTGCCAGTTCTGTAAGAAGGTTTCTGCATTCCAAAAACTCCTATGTATATAATTGTAATTCTTGTTTGTTTATAAATTTTTAATAAAGTTAGGAAAACAAATCGGCGACCCATTCACCGTATACCTTTGGGTGGGTCGTTTAACATTTTGGTGTTTATATTTTGTTAAAAGGATTTTTGGTATTTGAAAAGAGACTTGTTTTACAGTGTTATGAAATCTGTAAAAACATATCATTACCAGATCAGAAAAATCATTTACTTCTAGTTGTTGTAAACAGTCAGCTACAAAACGTCACCAAATCATATGCGCTGTTTTGGATACTAGTGTTGTATCATATGACACCGTTTAGTACCGAAAGTTCAAAAACAAGGATTGTGACACTCAAGAAGCAGAGCGCTCTGATCGTCCAACTGACTCGCGTATGAGAGCTAGTGGAAGAAAAGCAGTATTTAACAACACGAGATACAGCTAAGGAATTAGACCTTACTGCTGAGTCCATTAGACATGTTATGCACAGCATAAACTTGACGTACACGTTTAATCGCTGGATGTCGTATGGGCTGACTTCAGCAAATAAGAAAAGAAGTGT
>JAJQOW010002179.1:0-22607 GCA_037975125.1 Latrodectus hesperus | reverse complement strand
GAATCTATCTCTTGCTATAGTATCGCAGAAAAAGGTGAACCCCAAACAACACCTATCAACCTCTTCAACAAACAGCTAACAGCTCTCAACAAATATTTGAAAGGTTTAATTATTTTCTTGTATTGTGGCTAATAAGATAAGTGTTAAATTTAAAATGCATTTAAATGCTTTCATTCATGAATACTCAGACATTAGTTTAAACTAACATAGTATTTATTTTAAAACTCATACACAGAGGTAAAATCTAATATATGAATTCGGTAAATTGAAGCTTGTATTCAATTTGCAACTACTAAATAATTGCACAATTAGCATTGTTTCTTCAACACTTAAGCCATATAAGTTATGCTAATTTTTTCCATGCATCTAAAAGTAAATTATGTAAGATTTTATTTTACTTTTAATTAAAATATTTATTTTTATTCACTTGCAAGAGTTTTATGCAATTATTTTTCATAAAAGAAAATAAGTAATTTCCTTTTAAAAATTTAGATTTAAATAATTGTACTGAAGACAAAAATGGAAATAAATTTGTTCATATTTTCTGCTTATTAGAAAATGTTTTTTTTATTTGAGCAAAGTATCAGTAAATAGAATTTTAGGATATTTGTATAATCAAAACAGATTAACATTCCATAATATTAATTATTTTTTAACTCGTTCATTGAAGAATTCGTGTACGTTAACTACTCGTATATTAAGATAAATTCATGTTAGGAAAAATACTAACACACATTTTTAAAAGAACACAGTTAAAATTTAATAGGAATGGAAATCTCATTACAAACTACATTAGCAACTTCAAATAATATGAATAAAACTATTAGCAGAAAATTTCAAAAACGAGAACTCTTTTCATTACTGATATATATAATTATATCAAGAGTTGTTTCTAAAGCTTGAAAAGACATCCTTTTTATTGGCATACCTAAAATTCCATTTTCTTAACATTGCATCTTCACTTGTAATAAACAAATCACTTATTGTACCCTTACTTTATTTGGGTATGTTCTACGTGACTTTATTTACAAAAGTATAGTTAGTCTATTTGCGCCTTACAGCAAATTACAGAACAAAAGCGAAAACTTTTGTAGCTCTATACACGAAACGTCTGTCTGGAATTATCATCGCCAAACTTCATTTGTGTTACAAAACGTGTGCAGCCTAATGCATTTTAGATGGATCTGACAGCATTTCAGTGGCTAAAACATTTCTAATCACAATATTTTACTAAATTTGTGTTTATCAAATTGTTAAGTTTATTGCTTCTTATATAATAATATTTAATCCTTAAAAATTATATGGTATAAATGCATTGATGTGTACATCACATGTTATTTCCTCCTACCTACACATATTTAATATATGCTCATATATTAACATATTTTGTTTTTCTTTATTTAATAAAAATAAAGCAATGTAATATGATTAAATTTATTTACAAAAAATAAGCAAATTAAAGAATTTAAGGATAGAGAAAACAGTCAAGATATCCTTGATATACAAATTCATAATAGTGAAAAATAATTTTAAAAATTCTTGAGGAAATTCAATAATGATGAATTTAAAGATTAATTATTGCACATGTCAAATATAAATTTAACTCTTTGCTTCCGAAATTTTCATAAAATATTATTTTTTATGAAATGAAATAGGAAAAAGGATTTTAATAAAAATCACCATTTTACAAAGACTTATATGATATATATGAGAAATATGGAAAATATGGAACTATAATATTTCTCCTATATCAGATATATATATATATATATATATATATATATATATATATATATATATATATATATATAAATTCCAGGATGAAATGTTTTATTTTAATCATTTTGTGTAGAGTTTGAAAAATTTTATATTCAAACTTTTAATAACATATTTTATCATGTATTTCAATTGTGATACAGGGTGATTTTAGTTTGGTTCTTATGTTTCACTTAATTGGAATTTTTAATAGAATAATTAAAGTTTATTTTAATTTAAAACCTTTGCAGGATTTAAAATTTTACTTTTGTAATAAATTTGTGCAATTAATCTAAAAAATTATCCAATGCTTTTGTTTTTAGTATAGAGTAGTTTGTATTTTGGAAAATGTGTTGCAAACTTTGCTGTAGTAATTAAAATTTTACTGTCAGTAATAAAAATGAGACAACATGTTTTAGAAATGATGAAAATCGTTCTCATAGTTGCTTATAAAGTACGATAGATCATTCAAGTTTCATTTAGATTGATTTCATAGGAAAATTTCTGCCTCAGAAATGTCTGTAAAATTTTACTTTAAAAAATTACAAAAATAAAGAATACTAAAATATTTTTAGAATAAGAAACAAGAATACATATACATATTTTGTGATGATAAAGAAAACATCATTAATTTTATTTTAAATATCATAAGACTACTCCTACTGAATCCAACATTACGTTTAGTAAAAAACGTATTTTAATCAATTAACCAGCAAAACCACTTCTCTTATATCAAATGCTGAGTTGAAAAAAAACTATTATATTTTTTTAATCAACAAAATCATGAATTTCTTATATACTTTTTTTGGGAGAAAAATTTATGTCGTGGAGAACCTGACAGCTCGGAAATTACTTCTGCAATTCTTGCATTTTAATTTAAATGTAATGAAGTTCATTAAAAGTCATGAACTCTCCTCATGTAGAAGGAATAAAAGAATATCATATTTACAGAAAATGGATTATAAACAAAATCACGGTTTTGACAAGTGATTAATATTTGTTTTAAATAGAAAAATAAAAATATAAGAAAAGATAAAATAAAATGGGTTTTCTTACATTGTGCTTCAAATAACTTTTGGTAAAAATATAAACCTGACTTGGAAGTATTTAATCAAATAAAAAACTGCAAAGTAAATATGAATAAATGACTTACATTTAGAATACATTTCCTATCTCAGTTATTTTACAAGTGAAAAATCATGCTAAAGAATTTTTTTAATCAACGTGTTACATTTTTTATTAAAAAATGTAATTTTTTACGATTAAATTCTGAAAAACGTGTCTCCAAGTATTATTAATTCATATTTAATAAAAATTATGAATTTTATATATGAACTAATAATACTTAGTTAAAACGTAACATGTAATTTAAGATTTAAACACAAGTTGTTTACAAAAAAATATTAATTTGTTGTTTCACCTCGGAATATGAAAATAATTATTTTAAATAATTTGATTTTTGCAATATTTTACAAATTGAATGTTCTTTAGCTAGATATAAGGAAAGCTTTTTTTTAAAAAATATTAAACTATAAAAAACCATATTTATACCAAATGACATCTGAATAATACATTTTAAAGTGAAACTGAACTCTGAAATAAAAATTTTCATTACCAAAAATAATAATAATAAACAGATAAAAGTGTTAAATAAATCTGAGTGATAACCTGAGAAATACATGATATATTTTATCCTTCTAAATATGGGAAAAATTATATAAGCATTTGCAATTAATCATTTGTTTAACAATACTTGGTATTAGAAATCAATTATTTATGGTGAAGATTTCAAAAGTTTTAAATCAAACTAATCAAATCGAGTTATTAAATTGCCGTTATAATTATTTAGTTATCAATATTATTATTAATAAATTACCATTAGATTGTTTGAAAACAGTTCCTGATAAGGTTTTAAATCATTACAAATGATTTTGATTAACATAATACTATCAAATGTACTTAAATATAGTTTAGAAACTAAATAATATATTCCTTTTTGCTGTTACTGAGCCTTCAAGCTCTAGCAGCAGCTGGTCCATAAATCTATTACAGGTGACATAAGAAACACATACAGAAGGAAAGGAACAGATCTTTTGGTCCAAAATACCGCAGCACCCGAAGAAGAAGACTGACTTGGCTCCTTCCTCAATGTGCCTCATCTCAGCAGGGTGGAATGCTGTCTTGCCACTAAACTCAGTGGCAAGACAGCCCATATTGGGACTAAGGCCTACAGGGCCCATATCTGTTTTTCTAACCGATTTCCCATGGCTGCGAAGCGTAAGTCCATTTAGATGATCAGCATAAAACAAAACAAACCATCACACCTTGGGTGACCTTTCCAGGTATGTACACTCCCGAAGTACATTGCTATTTCCGCCAGGGGGCAGCCAAGATTGGAGGGAACTCCTTTTTATTACTTTAATTTTTTTTAAAAATTATATGCAATTTCTGAGATTTCATACTCTCTATAATAATTGATCCTTTTTTCCAAATATTTTTTCGGTTATATTTTAAATGAGCGCGTTCTAAATTACATTTGAATTATTCAACGCATATATTAAACGCACTTATTTAATTACAAAATGTATTATTTACTAACACTATTTTTTACAAACAGCTTTTGAGAAAGTTCTCAAGATCAAATCAATACATCCGACACAGAAAAACAATCACAGAACAAAAGAATTTTACACTGTTATACACTAGTATTTTTCAGTTTTAAGATTTCTCTATTAGGAAACATTATAAAGAGCATAAAAGAATTGAAGTATAGTTACAGATGATTCCAGATTAAACATTTTACGATTTTAATCATAATTAATAAGTTTAATTTTACAAGTACCTTGGAAGTTTCAAATATTCAGTGTCAAATTATATATAGTTTTAAATAGATGAATAATAAAATTTTACTTAATTTTCTATGAGAGACGAATAAAATTAAAAACCAACATGTATTTAAATATTAAATAACAGATTATGTTAATAAATTTCATTTTAAAATTGTTTAATATTTTATCTATTTTTTCACCTAGTCTTATGGAATTCTATTTTTAACGGTTAAATAATTACAATAATTTAAATTTATAAAGAGACTGATAACTCTTATCACATTAAAACCGGTAAATATATTAAATGCAATGCTATTTTAATATTTTTGTCTATAACAAATATAATTTCATATTAAAAATTAAAATACATTAAAATAAATTAAATGTTTGTAATTTCTAATTATATAATGTACTTTAATATTCAAATCTGCTCTCAAAATTCTAGTTGATTAATTTATCTTATGTTCTTTAATAACGAAATTATTTTAATAAACAAGAAATAACGGTAAGCTTTACATCTCCAAAAATATAAAAAAGTCTCTTGATTATTAGATAATTTCATATATGTATAGAAATATAATTTTAATTAGTAAAATTAATAGAAATTCCATTTAATACCAAAATTCTGTATTCATCACAGCAAAGCTATTTAGGTAAAGTGAAAATTATATAAGTAGTTTCTCAGATTTTTTCCATATCCCATGAAATCTTTTTAAAGATATCGATTGACTCACAGCTGCGAAATTATCATATTCAAAAATTTAGCAGTTAAATAAAAGCTGAAACGTTGTTGTATTGAAAAAATTTTAAGATCTTAATTTTTATTACTAAATGTCATTCACACACAATTAATAACAATTAAAATTAACTCCAATGTAAGAAATACATTAATTTATTTATTATAACTGAACAATGGAATACATCATGAATTAATCATAAATTTTATATTTTACAGCTTGTGATTTTCTTTTATTATTGTTACTAAAATTTATTCGGAATTCCCAGGCTTATAATTTTAAGTATCAGAAAATGAAGACCAAATCAAAATGATACTGATTACATTTTTCCTACAACTCGTAAATCATTGTTGAATAATCTTCTGAAAAGAAAGCTTCAAATTCTTTAAATGCTAAACTATAAAATTAAAGTTCATATCAAAAGCCACCATCCGCTGTAAAATATGAATTTATAAAATATTGTACTTCAAATTCGAAAAAATCACCTGTTTAATAACAGATTAATGCATTTAGTGAACGATTCATTTGTCAAAAACATGATCAATTTATGTATTTTTAAATATATAACACTTTTAAACTTATAGACACATGCGTAAAACCATGATTCATTAATGCAAAATTTAACTGATACCTCACACAAAAAATTAATTCACAGAATAACAAAAGTAAAAATTGATGATATATCTAAATAATGCTAATAAAAATTACACTTATTCTAAATGTCTTTAAACATTCAAGTAACTTTTTTCTAAAAATCAAAATAGAGGTTATCAGAAAAAATTAAATATTTTTTGTTTTCTTTCAAATAAAATCTTTTGGTACCAAACTTTAAAAAAATTCAAATTCAGGATGTAAAAATAAATTATTTTGAAGTTATCATAGAATATAAAATGAAATACAGTTCTTTTTCGTATTTTTTATAAAACTAACTATTTATATTATTTACAAGTAGAAATACTTAAAATTTTTTGGATGATTTATTAATACATTTACGTAAAAATTTCTTGTAAAACTAGTTAGAGAATCAATAATATATTTCATCCATGAAATCATCAGCTGCTTGAGATTAAGTTATACATAAAGGCTTTCCTTAAAAAATCACTCTTGATGAGCAATCTATATGCAGTTGGATGCATACATTATTTAAATTAGATACATTTTTACCAGTTTGGAAAAATTCATTCAGTAAAAGGACGTTAGTACTTTAGAAATTCTTTCTTAAGACGTATACTTTCTTCTTATATGTTAAGAGGTATGATGGAAAGGCAAAATTATTTAAGTGTTGTACAGATAGTGTACATTATTCATTACTAATTAAGGGCTTACTAATTTTGAGAAATGAGTGAAGTATTTCAAAGTCTAATTAATAACTTATATACAAAAATAAATAAAAAAATGTTTGCGAAACAAACATTGCTATATTTTTGCTAGTACTATCAAATAACCTATGAGTTTGGTAAACAGTAGATATCAAAAAAATAATTTGTTTCTAAACTCAAAAGTCTTATAAAATTTGATAACACGCATAATACATAAAATTAAAAGTCTTAACAATAAAAAAGTATTCCATTTTTTTTAAATTAATCTAAGATTGATTGATGTTAACATGAGATATTTTTGGAAAGCATGTCATTATTTTATGCTTATTACTACATTTTCATGATAAAGTCAAGAACTAATTAAATATTAAATGACAAGAAAACAGAAAAATATTCTCACTAAATACAATATATCCATGTAATTTCATGCAGAAACCTTATTAGAAGCGAACTTAAATAATTAGTAACTACAAATACTTATATATATATATATATATATATATATATATATATATATATATATATATATATATACATACTTTTACTTGCTAAACGCGAATAAATAAAAAACATATAATTAGTATTTTTGGTTTTTATAATCACAAGTACATAATAACTAAGTTAACGGTTGTAAAAATATCTTACATTTTGGTAATTATTTTCTTTAAACTATGATTCTTACAAAAAATTATTCTTATAATCATTACGCAATTTATTATTATTAATTATAAGTAGTGACATCATTTCTAAATGTTATATTAATATTGAATGTAATTTTATTTCTACAAAATGTAACAAAATTATTTTGAAAATGTTTTAGAGGAAAAATAAAACATTCATTCATTTCATTTGTCCTTCCCATTAAACTACTATAAACTCAAAATATTCTTTAAAATGAGTAACAAAACATTGAGTAAAATAAAATTTTCAACGCTAAAGTTATTACTGTCACTGAGGAAGCCTTTTTTACAATCCATATCATCACATTATTTGATTTTCTAACTCAAGATGTAACATTTTATGATGTATTTGAAGTGCAACAGATGGAGGATGTTAGATAATAACAAACATTCTTATATTTTTTATCACAAGCAACATCTGTTGTCTCTGTACAATAAAAGAAAATTAAAAATTGCTATAAGCTGAAATATAATTCAACCATTAAATTTCACTTTTAATACATGTCAACTACACATGATAAATTGTATATGACAAATTTACCCGAATGTTTGGTAATATTAAATATTCAATTTTACAGCAGTTTTTTGCTTTTTATATAAAACAGAAAAAGCCTATAAATTTAAAAAATCATTGTAAAGTTACTATAAATAGGATTTAAAATCGAAAGTTAATTTGGTGGCAGGGGAGATTTTAAGCCTTTTTTGATGTTTATCAGATAATTCTTAAGAATTACACCACATATTGAAATATTTTAAAATTACTTTGAGTGCAGTAAAACATAAAAAAATGAAAGCCTTAGAGAATACTTAAATATCCGTTTACTAAGAATAAATCATAAGAGAGAATTGCTTTTTTATTATTATAAAATATATATTGAAACATAAAAAACAAAATGCGTATTCATAATGACTTGGAAAAAATTAAAAAACCCTCTGGTTTATATAAAAAATTATGCACACAATTATATAAATGTAACTTGCAGTTAATGCGAAGAAATGTAATTGCTTTAAATACGAAGATTTTAAAATAAATTTGATTTATTGTCTAAAACGTTAAATTAAATAAAATATTTATACGGAACATAAAAAACATGCCAAATAAACTTCGAGTTTCATTCTTCAAATAATGTTTTCATACAATTTTTACAATCGTATGAAATGTTTCACAATTTCATTTTTTTTTTTCGACTTTCCTAAAATTACTTTAAGAAAATTTACTTATCTAATTTGGCACAAATAAGTAAAAAAAATTTTATTTATGTAAATTATAATAATACATGTTAGGTTTGAAGAAATAACGTCATACAGAGATACAAGTTTGTGACTAAAATATTACGAGACAAATTCAAGAAGTTTAAGCAAAAGACAAAAATTAATTTATAAGCCTTAAAATTATATAAAAAATTTCTTTTGATGAATTCTAATAATTTCATATCCATTTTATAATCAAGATACTTGGTAATTTTGAATAAATGTATTTGATTGTAAAAGATAAAATGTATTATCTGTCAGAGGATTATATACAGTTGCTTTTTACTTAAATGCTCGATTTTACTAACTTTTACATAACTTCCCAATGCCATGAAAATTTATAAGGACGGAAGTAACTGGATGACCTCGCTGGTAATGACATCTACATTGAGAAACCGGGAGAAAAACTATCTATCAGCCTTAGCAACTCTGATTCATCCTCATTTTTGAAAGTAAATTAATTACAATTGAACAAGGTCTTGAAGCTATTCTTAATGAAAGTGATTTCGGGGACCTATGGATCTTTTCTTTAGAAGCTCTCTTCAGCACCTCCACAACTGGATTGCAATTGGAGATCAAACTAGCAGTTTAATCTTTCTCAAGCTCAAACACATTTTGGAATCCCATGAAGTTTATTTTCAATGGATTCCTTCTCATGTAGTTACGGCAACGAGCAGGCGGATAGACTAGCTACCACTATAAATACTTCCTATTCAACACTAACCTTTTTAGAACATCAGTCTATAGTTAATTCTTAAATTTCGAAAGGTTGGAGGATTCCTCGCTGCCATCACTGGTACGCGGGCAAACACAGCCAGGCTCTTCATTCACCCTCAATTTTGAAAAAGCCTCTAGAACCGCAATTTCTAGACTAGAAAGTGACCACACAAGGGGTCTCACGTATTTCGAAGGCAGGAAAATCTTTGAGATCTGCTCCAAATGTAAAACAAACTTCTAATCACATCCTGAACTGTTTATGACTTTCCAGAGAGGATGTATACTCATCCCATCATCTGGTCTTTTATTTCCTTAGAGCCAACGGTCTGATGGAGCTTGTCTGACTTCGTCAGACATTTGGCGAATAAGCCATAACAACAACAATACATAATTTCCTAAAATAATATTGCTGTATACATTATTTTCCGTAAGAATAAATATTTGCGATTCATGGTCTTTGTCATTTTCATCAAATTGATGTGTCCCACCAATAGAATCCAGTAATAAAATTAAAACTATGGAAAGAGGAAAAATGACAGAATTTTTTATATTAGTTAATCTATGAAGGTTTTTCAAATACAGAAATCCATTTGCATTTCTGAATATTTAATTAAAATATTGAATGATATCTCAGTTTATTATTTAGATTGAAAGCAATTTTTGAAATTGATATTAATTATACGTTTAAACAAGATTGTCTGGCAATATGTATGGGACACAAATGTTACATTATTATACATTCATATACTTAGGCGAATGCACTTCTTGTCCTGTATTTTTTCCAAAATGTTTTCCAAAACTATCGCAATTTCTTCTTTAATTTCAAAAACATTATTTCTGGTTAATCTCAAAAAATAAATTACGAACTGAAAATTTAGATAATATTTCCAAGTTACTATGCTAAAATTAATTTTTTTTAAGAAAAATAACAATACTAATGTTTAGAATACAAATATATAAATCATATGTAGAAAATTTATCATAAATTTTATAATGTAATTTTAATTTGAATTAATTTATTTTTATAACTTTATTTTATTGAAAATTAATTAAAAATAAATTTGTATATTTATGGGAAGTTGATAATCATAGAATAATTTTTGTATGAGAACAATTCCAAATGAATGTTTAAAGTATATATTGTTATTTATGTAAAAAATAATTTTCTTCCAATTCTAAATATTTTACTGATTACTTATTACGATAAGTTTTTTTTCTATTTTACAAAAAAATGTTTTTTACATGAAGATATCTAAAATTAATCAATTTTTTATTTATAAATCTTAATCTAAGATAGTAAAATTAGCTCACAATATTTATGATTAAATTCTTTCCTAAAGGAGTAAAAATATCGATTTCTATACTATCATAAGTGTTTAATGCGCAATTATTAACGCACAAGATTAAGAAACTTCCCAAATCTGCAATAAATGGATTCACTTGTGCAAATGTAAATAATTCATAGTTTTCGATATTATAACTTATAGATGAAATATTATTGGTGAAAGGATAAGTTTTATTTTTCATTATGTCGAAATATGTGAATACATTCAATCCTTAATTAATCATATAAATGTCTATTTAAATTTAATTATTATAATTCTTTCAATATCACAGTTTTTGGTCTATTAAAAAATTAACATTTAAACATTATTTAAAAAAATATTTTAATTGGATTAAAGGATGTAATTGGAAATGGAAATGCTATTATAAGCTTTTACTTTCATTAAAAATTTGCTAACAAAGCAATGTTAACCAACTATCTTGTCCAATATTTAACAATTTTTCGTAATATTTTAAAATAATTTTTTTATTATTTCATTAAACTAAATTAAGCTTTTTTTCATTTTTTACTATAATTTTCTTAAAACTTTTCATTATAGAAAATGAATTAAATAAAAAAAACACAATAAAAATATATTTAATAACTTATTTGGATTTTTAAAAACATAAACTATTATGCTTTATTTTAATAAAACTAAAAGTATAGAAAAGTTTTTAACAAATTTTAAACAAAGTTTAAGTTTAAAAACCCGATTAAGAAACTAATTTTATAATACAATTTTTCATTCGTAGATATATTGTACACACTGTAACACAAAATAATCTAATTTAAAATTTTGTCCTACTTAATACACTAATTTTTTTGTGATAATGTCAATTGTAAAAATGGTCAAAATAAATATATTTTACTATTAAGACAAAGGAACTGTTTTACCATTATTCTTCAAGGAAATACAGAAGTTAAAAATAAAAAATATTATATCCAGGCCGTTTCACATAAGATCTTATATGAAAATTTGAACTAAAGCACAATTCCCTTTATAACTACGAGATATTTCAATGATCTATAAACATAATTTTCTTATAGTTAAAAAATGTAATTGATAGCTAGAAAAAATTTAAATAAATGTTATGAAATTCAAAAAATAAGAAAAATGTTATGTTTTTCTTTGCTATTATATGCCTTTAATTTTTTCTTAACAGATAGCACAACAGGTTTGCTTATTAAAATTTTTAAGTTTCAAAGCAGATATGTTGATTTGCATAAACGCATCTATTTAGTACCTTTATTTAAACAGTTGTAGATTTTGAGACTTTGAAGACTCTTAACTAAGAAAGTTGTTTACTACTTCACATATACTTAATTTTTTTTTGTACTAATATCTTCAATTATTGAAGGGTTTTTTACAATTAATCGATAGGCTTTAATCAGTTCCTTTAAAATATACCTACCATGCTTATATATATATATATATATATATATATATATATATATATATATATATATATATATATATATATATATATATATATATATATATATATATATATATATATATATATATATATATATATATATATATATATATATATATATATATATATATATATATATATATATATATATAGATAGATAGATAGATAGATAGATAGATAGATAGATAGATAGAGAGATAGATAGATAGATTTCAAGAAAAATATCTTTATATAACCAAATACTTTCAAGTCTATAATCTCTAAAATTCAGGAGCAGTTTAATGTACCTTTAAATGACTAAGATTCTAGCTTGTAATCTAGTTTAGTCGCTGCATTCTAAGTTGAAATTTTTGTTGTATCATGTATTTCTAGAATCAGTTGAACAGAAAATATCAGTTCTTGTATATCAACACATCTTTGATCCATTTATGTAACAAAAAATAAAATATTTGTTAGTACTAATTTCTTTCTTTAATATAGTGAATTCGGAGAAAAATGTTAAAAGTTTCTTTAACAGAAATATAGTCAATAATAAAGTGTGCAAAATTATTTAACACTGTCATTTAATTTATTTAAATGAAATCTGAAATATTTCATTTTCCTTTAAAGTTGTTTAAATGGAAACATTAAGAAATACTCTAATTTCACTCCATATATATATATATATATATATATATATATATATATATATATGTACATACAATATACATACATATTATGTCTTCATTAATAATTATATGAAGTATTAATTTTTATTTTAGGCAACAAAACTTAATTATTACTTTTCTATCAAAACACAAAAATGCAATTTCTGCATTATATCAGACTGTTCTAAAAAAACTAGATTCTTGTAAAAATATTTATTAAATTCGTAAATTTAATAAAATAAGAAGTGTTTAATAATAAAAAATGTTAGATGTAAAAAATTATGTTTAAAGGGATTCTTTGAAATAAATAAATGAACTAATTAGAGCATTGTTTCAGTTTAACTATTACAAAACAGTGTTGGAGTAAGTATTATTTAAGAAATTTAATTAATTGGTTCTAAGTAATATTTAAATTGTTTTTTCACGAGTATTCTTACTTTAGTAATGAATAATTTTTGAAAAGCTAGTTAGTTAAAATTAATTTTTTTTCTTACTGACGTATGAAGAAAAATCTTTGATCCAAGTTAACATACTAATTGTTTTTAAGAAATTAACATCAATTGGTTTTAATCCTAAAGTATTCCAGACTTATGAATAAGAATGAGTTTATTTGTTATTATTCTAATTCAGAAAATAAAAATTAAATTAAGTTGTTATTAAAGTGTTTTTAACAAAATATAGTTTACTCTTTTTGATAAATTAGTAACTATTAAAATTAATTAATTGCTATAGCTTATTTCAATTTCTATGTTATTTTTTTAATTTTTCTTTAAATTTATTTATCATAAATCAGTCAATATTTTAAAAAAACAAAAAAGATTTACTTAGGAATATTTATTCTCTCAAATTAAAGATAAATATCCATTTTATACAAATGCTTCTTAATTAATTAAACAAGTATTTGTTTGTGCATATCTTACAAATATATTGCTGTTAAAATGTAAATATATATATATATATATATATATATATATATATATATATATATATATATATATATATATATATATATATATATATATATATATATATATATATATATATATATATATCGCGTTTTTTGCAGTAATAAACACTTTGCTTAGTTTAAGGAGAAACAAATTTGGAACTTTCTTCCTTCATTAATTAATTCTGAAAAAACCATTGCTTTATCAGTGGTATGACGTCTAATATTTGTTGTGGGAGGGCAATATATTTTACCACATACTTTTCCCTATTAATAACGTAGAATAGTTATTTTCCTTTGTTGCAAATGAAGTACACTTTCATTATGACTTTTTTCCCAATTCCTTCAAAAATATTGGCTCATATGTAAATCATATTTATCTAACTTTTACCATAACGAAAATAAAGCAGGTTAATTTCTCTGGATTTCTGCATGGTTTACGAATTATTTTATTAGTTTTTTGAGGATTTCTTTCTCCACTTTTAACCAATAAAAATATTAAGAATTATTTTTATTGGTTAAAAGTGTTTTTATTACACATTTTTATTGGAATAAAATGTGTTAGAACAAATATGGAAATTTTGTACTAATATGATAACAAAAAGTCGAATGCTTAAATACACTTAATAATTTACGTTTCCGCACCTAGTGAAAGTTAACTGAAGTATTGAATAAATATTCATAGTGCTTAAAAATATTATGAAGAATTTACTTTGTTTGCTTTATATGATATTCTTAATATGATTTTATGTTTGTGAAGCTTTAGATAGTTTTATTGATACTTAATATTTCAATACATTTTCTAAAGTAAAACGGGATAAATTATTTGAAATCTTTACCATTATTGCCTGATGAAAGATTGTGAAATTTGTAAGGTATCTGAATACATTTTTAACATTATTTTTCAATTTAAAACATCCCAAAGAACCATCTAATAATAGCTCTTTTAAATATTTCTTAAATTGCTTTTTTTATTCATTTTTTATCATAAAATACGACAACATTATATAACTGTGATGTAGTAATCCATACACTTTTGTATAATAAATTTTTAATTAGCTAAATAATTTAGGATAATAAATTTTAATAAATTATGTTTACAAATCTATACTTACTTTTAAAAATATCCAATTTCAAACTTAAATCAACATATTTTTTAAATTCTATTGTGTTTAATAAATCCTTTACAAAGAATGAAATGTATTATAATAGTGCTTCTATCTTTAAGAAACATTGGAGTTTAGAATTACAAGCTTCAAAAATTCAGATTATTTTCTAAATTGTATGTTTAAATATATTAAAGGAATTACTGATTACTTAAAATACTTTTAAAAAGTTCTTAATTTTTTATGATTTTTAGTCAATTTGTTTTAAATACTAAAATTCTGAATGTAAAAATAAATTGAGAGTAATGTTATTCTGAATCAAGAAACATTAATCGATGAATACTAAAATGCTTGAAACTCAAGCACATAAAAATATCAAGCTAGTACAAATATTCAATGCAAAATTCAAGCTAATCAAGAAACTAAATTACATATTATGGTTTAAAACAACATACAAAAGACAAATGAATTTGTAAGTCGAATATTGTGTTTTGGTGTTAATCTAAAAGACATTTCTTCAAATTTGCTCTTATTTTATGCTCATAAACGCTTTGTAAGTTTCATTCCTTGTAGCAACTAAAAATCATCAGAATATAAATATTATGTACTAATTATCCAAAATATACATAAAAACATTTTACAATTTGTTATCAACATTCAAGATACACATGTTGAAAGTGTATTCATGATAAATATTTTCAAGGATATTAATTAGTTAAAAATTAATTGAGTATGTCTCAAGTATTTAAATGATTATGTTTTTTTAGAATTTCAGTAATTAGATCATATATTATAATTTTCTAAAGCAGTTTTAGTGCATAAATTTCATAATATGTTTGATATTCAGGTTATAGTTTTCATTATAACTCATGAAGTTTTGTTTCTCTCATAAATAATAAAACAAAATTGACTATCACTATATTAATATTTATTCTTTGAAATATAGTTATATCATGAAACTTGCTGCAGTTGCATGATGAGCTACATGTAATGCTAACTGATATATCTCAAAAATCCTCTAGAATTGTTGCTTTGTAAGGGCTTAGAGACAAATTTTATATTTCAACTTGTTCTTGGTACTTAGAACTCGTGCAAAACCGTATCAAAGAGATATTGTCTTAATTAATTATCCTTCATTTACCATAAAAATGTCAAATATTCAATTAGAATGCGCTGATCATGCAACATTTTTATATAAAATGATAGACTTTCATTTGTCATTGTCATTAAACATTGTCCTGTAAACATAAATAACGCACATGTTACAGAATTTACAGGTGGAGACACGTAATTCTTCATAAAAGCATTACAATTTTTCAAATATTTTATAATATAATATTAATATAAATTTAATGCACGAATAATAAATTCATCTTGCCAAAAGGTATGATATGAATTATAGAAATTATAAAACACAAATATTATAATTCTTATAATAAATGAAAATCATTTTTATCATTCTTTGAAATAAAGCTAAAAATTAAACTTTAGATATGAAAGAAAAGATAAAAATTTAACTTTTAATAAAATAGTAAAAAATTCAACATTATGAGCTAAAGCACTTTTTTATAATTCGTTATTATTTCTTAACAGTAAATAGTAAGCTTTAAATTGAAAAGAAAATTCACTAAATTTCTTTTTCAATTCATTTTTCAAATGATTCTTCTTTGAAATGTGAGAATTTTTTAATGAAAAAAACCATCAATAACTCATTTTCCAAAATATTCTCGGCATTTTTTTTCTTAGTCGGAAATACAAAAATAAAAATATTCTTAAGTTATTGAGTCATTTCCATTATTCTATTAACAATATTATAGAGAACTGAAAAAACGCATTAAAAATCGAGAATAAAAAGCATTTTTTTCTGCAAAAGTGTTTCAAAGAATTTCGATAAAATATTTAAATACTTCTTACTCAATTATTCTTTTTTTTAATTTTGGTGAAACATTATTATTGTATAAACTATAAATTATTTCAATAAATTTTTAATCATCATGAAAGTTATGAATTTTTATTTATTAATTATGCTTAAATGCTTATAATTTTTCATTGATGTATTTACTATGTATTCTAGTTATCTAATACATATTACTAATTTAAGCATTTCTGGGAAATAAAATATATGCAGGATTTTTAATGTCGTTGAGGGGCTGAAAAACTATTTTCCGAAAAGTCACTCTCAGATATAGTCCCAAATAGTATCATGAAGTCAATAAATATATCAAATTGAAAACATGGGATTTAATCTTTCATATAATCTTCAGATTATATTAGCAATCTTTAGTTCAATTTTATCTGTAAAACATCATTTTTTAAGAAAAAACCTTTTTTCTTCTATGAACAAAATTCATACATTCTTGAATGCTAAATATTGGATTTCATTTTCTATTACAAAGTAAAATTTTATACAAAATAATTTGAGTGCAACTATTTTAAGTAATTACTTGAATTTACGGCAACCATTAAACAAGAACATATTCTTTCTATAAATATGTATAAGACGTTTTTGTTAAATATAACTATAAACATTAGAAGAATATATAGAAAGTTGGATATCTATATAAATAGATAGACAGAGATAAATCGATAAATGTAGGTATAGTTTTGAATATGGATATATAAATAGTGATAAATGTGCAGATTAATAGTTAAATATAGATATACATACAACTGTTGTGAAAACAAAAACTTTACATTGTTTGTACCAAACACTTTATTTGTATGAGTTAAGGACGATCAAATGACACCATTTTTGATTTTTAATCAGCTAAATACAGTAGTTTCTAAAGAATTTGCATTTCAAAACGATTGCACTTATTATTTCCCTATAATAAATTTAATTTTGTAATAAAAATTAATCTATTTAAGCATTATGCTAATTTTCATAGAAACCTGCAGCTATCTTTGAGCATAAATGTCAAAATTAGCTTTATATCTTTGCTATAATATTTCCTAAATTAAATATGCTATATATTCTTAGTTTTTACATAAAATAAAATGATATAATAATCCTTCATTTATCATTTCATCTTTATAAATATTCTTATATTTTTGTTATGAATAAATTAAGTTTTTCATTTTCAAGCATGCAGTTTTTCAAACCTTCTCTGTAAATAGTTAAGAAAAAAATATGCAGTAATTATTTATTCTTTTAAATCCTTATTTTTAGCTTAGAATGTTATAATTCTAGTATATTATGAATCCTATAGGCTTATATGCATAATAATAATTATTAATAATACTGCATAGAAACTAAGAATAAAGATATATACCTGAGAGTAACATTCTAATACTTTTGTTGAAGAATGTAATAAATATTTATTTCATTAATATAATTACATATGTTTTTGGCAGTAATCTAGATTCAGATTTATGATTGATTAAATAAAAAGAGAAAAAAATTTATTAAATACTCACAGCTTTTTGACTCCAAGTTGTAAATTTTTTTAAAAAATTCTTAACACAACAAGCTGTGTATTAGTATATTTATTTTATATGATAATAATTTTATACTAAGCCATTTTTATTTATATATTCAGAAAATAATTAATATCATTAAAATTTTGATTTACAAGCACAATAGTCAGTTCAATAAAACATGGTCAAGTTGACATCAACTTTATTCACAACTAAATTCATGAGTATAAAGAAAAAAACATTATTTAACTATAATTGGCTTATAAATATAATTTCAAGATATGTTAAAAGTTAAATAGTTTTCAAAGAAATAGACCATTGAAAATAAATGTGTGAATTATATATTCGATTTAAAATATTCTTTTTATTTTGTGAAACTTATGTCACATTCAACAAATAAAACTTTTTCTCACATAGCAAAACTATCTTTAGACATTTTCTGAAGTAGAAAGTTTTCCAAAAAGTAACATTTTCTTTTTCCTTATACTTTCTAACTTAGTACTTATTTCTGCTTGATACTGTGCACTTTGGTCATGTTTTTCTTCGTCGTTCATACCATTCTGAATTGCTTAAGTTTTCCGAATGTAAAATGATTTTATTTCCTCCAATACAAATTTCAACAATGTTTCAAAGCTTTTTTTTAATTTTAGTTGATTTATAGCGAATATATATATATATATATATATATATATATATATATATATATATATATATATATATATATATATATATATATATATATATATATATATATATATATATATATATATATATCAGGCAATATTTATATTAAAGTAATGAATTCAATACTGAAAAAATTATTTATTTTATTTTTTGCATAGCTGAACATCTCCCTCCTGATGAAAACGTGGTCCCAATGCCTTCTTCTTTCCATTTGTATCGTATATTTTAGTAATTTTCCAATTTTGTATTTCTGGTTTTAATATTTTTCATGTTTAATCTTATTTATATATACACACCCAACTACCCACCCACCCACACCCATCCACACACACACACACACACACACACACACATATATATATATATATATATATATATATATATATATATATATATATATATATATATGTATGTATATAAATAGATAGATAGATTTAATTATAATTTTACTAACTACTATTTATAATATTTATAATCGATAGTTATGAAACTAAAACAATAAAAAATTAGCTCTCTGTTTAAAAAATTAACTATTCTACTTTTCTATAAAAGTGAAAACTTAGAATATAAATGGGAAGTGAAGTAAATTTTATATAGCTATAATATTTCAAATTAATAAAGCAATCCAATCATTATAGTAGACAATAATATATGAAGAAAAGCATTATCAGTAATAAAAGCATTAAGAAATGAGTGATTTTTTAAATAAGTTTAAATTATTTAGTTATTTTTAAAATTAATAATTATATGATATTATATATTATATAAATATATGGCATACATTATTTTACACTTAAAAATCTGTAAAAAATTTTAATTCTATAAGTTAGAATTTTTTTACATCGTATTTTATAATGTTTGCACAAAGTCAAATATAATACTTTATTTTTTTCATTTAATCTGTATGAAAAATTTATATTTTACGCAAACTCTATTACATAACTGAAACTCATAATGTTGTGTTTTATTTTAAATTTAATATTAAAATTTCATTTGAATGAGTCGTTTAACTTACTAAACTCATTTTCCTAAAGCTAATCTCTTAGCTGATTTTTACTTAAAATAATTATATTTTTTTATATTAATAATTAAAATTTATACTTGAATTCTGAATTTTAAATATGTATGTAAATTTTATATAAAAAGAATTTGTATACGTACCAGTTGGAAAAATTAATCTAAATATTTTTAAATATATAAATTCAAAATTATATTTTATAACAAATTAATTAAATTTAAGTTCAGAGAATCTCCAGAAATATTTTATTACAATAAAGGGAAAAATAATGGGAATATACAAAATTAAATTTTTATAAAATGAATAATTTAATTTGCTCACATATGCAATTTAACAATGACAAATTTGTCCTTATCTTAATAGAATCTTGCACTTTAGTTCTTAAAGCTTCTCATTAATTATTAATTATCTAATTCATATTTTGAAAACTTTTAAATATTTAACAAACTAGTGAAAACTTAACCCAAGATAACTATTTTGAAGGACTAAATTATTATAATATTAAAACTATAAAATATAATCGCGTGATATTATAATATATATTTCATATTCCCATTTCACCACAAATTTACTACAACTATTTAACTACTAATAATTTCAACGCCTTGGATTCCCAAGAGTTTGGTATAATTTTACATGTTAAAATTATTGAAATCTTGGTAATGTAAATTCAACATCCAAATAATGTAAATTCGATAGAAAGTTGTATACACATTTTTCATTTTTGCACATATTCTGAAAATACTTCAAAATATCCTTATTGTTTGTTAGAAAATTTAAAAGTTCAGAATGTTCAAAAATAACATTTTATTTACTCATAAAATGGAATATATGTTCTAAAAATATTATTTAATGAAAGGAACCATATTTTTTTAAATTAAGTTTTTATTCGAAAAACATTTTAATAAAAAAGACAGTTAAAACACTTAAAAATTTATATTTACTTAACAAAATTAAATAATAAATAATCGATACCAAATCAGCAAAAGAGCTAATCAGCTTAATATTCCAAGTGAGTTAAATACATTATTTTAAGCTTAGAATAAAATCTAATGATTTCATAATTCCTAAGAAGAATTTATTTTTAGAATACATTAAAGAACATGATCAAAAGGATTAGTTGTTTTCTTAATGTTTTTCTAGATTATCTACTAATAAATACTTTTCTTAGTTATCATTTAAATAATCTCTTATAATAAGATTGTTGCAAAATAAGTAATGACTAAGTTCAAAACTTCTTACTCGTAAATAAATAATGACTTGAAAAGTGTAAGAGATTTGCATTAAATAAACAATTCTCTCACTGGATTTTAAATTAATCCCCCTTCAGTAATGAGATTTATTTCTGATGAGGTAATACCACATTATTCTTTTCTTTCTGTTAAGTGAATGAATAACTTATTTCTGTAAGTAAATTAGAAGGCTTAAAGAAACCATTGAAAGTAACAAATATTTTATAAATATGCTTTTTAAAGAAATTAACATTGTATGGATCAAAGGATTATAAACAATGAAGTATTTAAGAAAATAATAAATCATCATATGTAATCTAATAATTATTAATATCCTATTTATTTTTGTTCATAAATTTACTTCTTTACAGAAAATAGAACTATAAGTAATCTCATATTTTTATTTATAAAAAATAGATTTACATTAACCGTTGAAGGAACTAATTTTGATTAAAAGTGCAAATGAAAGAAATATACCAACTACAGAATTTTTAAATACTTCGGTATTTTTTTTTACAATTTATTTCACCATTTCACCTTATATTTAAATAAAAAAAGACATGCTGTTATCAGAATATGTTTTCTACTTTTTATTTCACATGGATGTGCATGAATATACTTGTAGATATATAGCACAGGTGTCGTATAATCCATGATTCCAAATTCTGAATTTTTTTGGCGATGAAAAAATGTTGCCAAGATGACGTACCGTGACGTGGGCGATGACGTAAGTACTAGGGTTACCAAAATAGAATTTTCTGTATATTCTCTTATAGATCTTTCTTCATATGTATGATGTAACAAAAACAAGGCTGCTAGATAAATAAGAAAAACCGCCAAAAATTCGCCAATCTCAGAATTTGGCGCATGGATTATACGGCACCTGTGCCATATATACACATATATACATACATATATATATATATATATATATATATATATATATATATATATATATATATATATATATATATATATATATATATATATATATATATATATATATATATATATATATATATATATATGTATACATATATGTATGTATGTATATGAATTGGTAGCCTTATTATAGGCCGCGTTGGTTTAGTTTGGTTTATGCACCCTTTTCATTATCCGAAGGTAGTGAGTTTGAATCCCGGCTTAGCCGAAGATCTATAGAGTTCAGCTGGGGCACTTTAAAACTGGGCGTAGTCGCAATGTCCACCAAATGAAATGAAATCTCTGATAGTGGCAGGCTAAGTATTAGGGGTCTTCGGCTGTGTCCTTGCTCCAAAATCACGAAGATTCCCTCCCGGCTGTTTCCATCTAATTAGTAGAAACTAACTCAGGGTTAGGTATAGGGAAATATGTTAGAGCAACAACACCTGATTATGTGTGAACTTACAAAAATTGGGGATATCCAAAACACTATCTTCTCAGAAATTTTGCGATACTTTTCCACACAGAATATTTATATAAATTTATTAAATGGAACAGGTAAATATTTATCAATACACAGTTCTTTTTG
>JAJQOW010002178.1:0-22611 GCA_037975125.1 Latrodectus hesperus | reverse complement strand
AACAAACTATTTCTCAGAATGTAGAATAAAGTTTTATGCAACATTCTGAGTCTTATGTAAAACTTTCTTATTTTTAAAAATTTAAGATAGTTGTTAAAATAGAATTTGATACAGTTTGAAAAAAAGGGGTTTCTAAATAGAAACAAGTACAATACTGGAAGTTTTCATGAATGAAAAAGAAAATATAAATAAAAGATATAAATACCGTCAAAATATAGTGAGCAAAGTTATAAAGATTGCATTAGTTTCAAGGCAGTATTTTCTGTGTGGACATTTTTAAATTAACATCATTATTAAAATATGCGAAAGCTTCGTATCAATTAAATATAAAAGAAGAGCATTACATATATATAAGTCATTTAATTCAAAGAATATCTTCAAAAACAATTTTAAAATGAAACCAAGCTAGTTCAATTTTGAATAACTTAGGTAAGAAAAATGGAAGTGTAACCATGTATATTAAGCAAGCTCCATTTTAAAAAATTGTGAAATTATAAAATAAATTTAATACAATGAATTTCCAGATTGACTTCTATACATTTTCTGAAAGCATAAATAAAATTTAAAATTAGTTTAAATGCTTAATTTTCATCTTACTTTAGAATAAATGATAATAAAATTAAAATAAAAAACTATGTAAATGTGTGAAGATACTTAAAGCAATAAGTATTGTTTCAAGTATATTAATATATTTATAAGTAAATTTTGTATTTATAATTTAAATAGCAATATTAGCAAAATAGCTTTTTGCGTAATTTATAAATTTTCAGCTATATTTTGAGATATATATTTAGAGCTGAACAATTATATACATTTGGTATATATGATTGATATTTTACTGTGGAAAGTATCATTAATAACTAAAATATCATAACCATAAGTGTATAAAAAAGAAAATATTAAATATTTTTTATATAAACAAATTATGATTTAAATTTTTAAGATTCTAGAACATCAACAGAATTTGTCAGATTTCAACTCAGAGTAAAGAATGTCACTCACTTAAAAGTTCTTTGATTCTTGAGGAGTGCATGCAACAATTCTTGGACAGATCATAGATGATCTTAGAGTAAAAATCTCTTTAAATAGAGGTGGTGGCTCTTAACATCACAGTTTAACGGGAGATTGACAGCCAGTTGGAAGGCGGAGCATTTGTGGCGAGCGGCCCTAACTTCCCCCACCGGCAGAGGTAATATGAAACTGATCTTGTAATTCTTTCTCTTCTTTTTGCATTTACTCTTTTAAGAAGTAAAAACTGTTAGATTTCTTGCAGAAGTAAAAGAAAATAATTATCATTTACAGTTATGTTCATTAGAATTTATTTATTTCTGTGGTTGAAGAAAATTCTATTTTGAATTATAATCTAAGGAACTATAATAAGTATTATTTATAATATATTATTTGCAATTCTTATTATTAAATATTATTGTAAAAAAGATATATGTCTAAGGAAATTTTTCAATTAATATTAATTAAAATATTGATTGAAAAATTTCAATTTTATTGTTTTCTTTATTAAGAAATAATTTTAAAATACATTTCTCTCTCATTTATTGGTTAATTTTAAAAGATTACCGAAATGTATTTTTATATAGAAAGATTAATCGAAATGTATTTTTGATTTTAATATAATACTTATATGAAAGAAATTGAAGTTTTTTCCACCCTTTATAAATAATATTAAAATACATTTTGTTCATTGGTTACTCTTAAGAGATTTCCAAATAAACGAAATGTATTTTTAATTTTAATATAATACTTATGTGAAAAAAATTGAAGTTTTTTCCATCATTAATTGGTACGATACGTTGGAAAAAAGGACAATTTAAATAAAAAAAGTTATCGTTATTGTTGACTTATCGATACAAAAATATAAAATTGGAATGAATTATGTACCGATACGATTTATCATCCTATAAATAAATAAAATGGTTCATATCTTTAATTAAATCGCTTCTAAATTCCACAAAATTTCTAATTATTTTAGTAATCTTTTTCATGACTATTCAATTACTAATTTTTAGCTATGAGATACTTACTCCAAATGAAATTGTGGATTTAAACCTTTTTTCACAAATCACTGAATCCGATTTCAATCCTTTGCAAAAATTATGCCATATATGAAATTTGATTTTGTAGGATTCTAAGAGAATGAAATAACTGTAACCAATTTAAAAACCTTTCTTCCCATCTCCTGATATTAAAAGTAATTATTTTAACTATGAGAAGTCCTTTTAAAATTTTCACTTAAATCCATTGAATCATTGCAATACATTTTTTAAGTCAACATCATAGAATTTCTGATTTTTGATATCAATGAATTTGTTGAATCTCACCAATAGCAAGTTTATTATCATTTTAATATATTCTAAAAATCAGTATATTGGAAAACTATATTGAAGTTTAGATGCAATTAAATAGTGAGATTTTAATATAGTTAAAAATTATGTCTCAATTTTCTGAATAAATGAACTATGGATGATATTTTAGATCAAATTCTAATTTCTTTTAATTCATACCCAAACAATTTTAATGCAAAAATACAATAAAGAAATGACATGTCCATTTAAATGTTATTTTACATAAATTTCATTAAACGCTTTCTGTTGTACCCTGAAAAGTTTATTTTTTGGTAAACACTTTTCTCATATTGTGTACGGCTATGGATACCATAGAAACTATTATTTGTTATCAAAAAATGTTTTTAATATTCATAAAAGAAAGTGGAAAATAAATTTTAAAAACATTGCTTCATGTAAAATGTTTTCTCTTGAATTTTTAATAAAACAATGACAAATTTTTAATAAATATTTTTTATTAAAATTTAACTTAAATACTATGCATTTTTTATATACTTAAGTTGTAAAATTTTAAGCATGTAAAGTAAAAAATATGCAAAATATTTAATTTATCATGACTATAAAAATATGTCACATTAATGTAGCAATAATTAATTGGTAACAGCTTATATCAAATTATTTATTTTTATCAATAAATGTCAAAGGAACTCTATTCTACTGTATTAATTGTTCTTGTTCATAACCATCTGCATAAAACAACTAACACGTGGAAATATATAATTTAAATTCTTTCTGAACAACACATATTTATCCTAGCATTCCCAAGTTAAGGTAGTCTTTTCATCATTTTTCGAAGTAGATTATGATTTCTTTTTCTAATAAATAAATGAATAAAATATTCTTAAAAAAATTATATAATTAGATATTTTAATTTTGTTAGTAAAACTAAATTAAATGGAATAAAAAATCTTTTAAAAATATAAATCATAGAAAATTATTATATTGAAAATATTATACAATTGAGTTATATAGTCAAAAATTTCAGTCATTAACTAAAAATATAATTTCTAATCAACAATTTAGACTGATTACAATTTAATTTTTTTGTTTATTAAGTATTTCATGAAAGCTTTGAATTGTGTAATACGCAAACTACCAGTTTTTATTTCGTAATGTAGACACAAAGTATTCTCCCTGCTCTGAAACTTTACGTGTTAATTCAATTTCATGAAGAAAATCCGAATGACAGGTGGTTTGCCCACGACTAAAAGAGAATCTCTTACTCAGTTTAATGCATCGTAACTGTTGTGTTTTATTAGGTAGATTTTTGTGAGTGTAAAGACTTTTCTTTATTTTCATTCTATGTTTAATCTCGATGTGTTTCACCAATTTCAAATTGTATAAAAATCTTCATTGAAAATTATATTATTTTAACCATCAAATTTGATATATATATATATATATATATATATATATATATATATATATATATATATATATATATATATATATATATATATATATATATATATATATATATATATATATATATATATATATATATATATATATATATATATATATATATATATATATATATATATATATATATATATATGTATATATATTCAAATTGCATATTAATCCATTCTTAATCTTCAAACTTTTTTTTAAATAATTTTATTGGAAAAAATTATTGTACTACATATAGATTTTCACTAAAAATGTTTATAAAACAGTAATAAAAATTTATAAAGAAGCAAAAATCTTTGCATAAAATAAACATTACAGTCATAAGTTTTAATACCTTTTAAAAATACGTTCTTTTATTGATATGAATATTTAGGAAGTGAGACTTTTTTTAATAAAAGTGAATTTTATATATAATTTTAGTTTATATCTTGTCCCACTTAAGATTTGGGATTCTCATTTATTTCATTGAAAAAATAGCACATTTTAAAATTGAGATAATCAATCACTGTTTAGATGTGAATGATAATAAAGACACTATAATTTCTTAAGGGCTATGTTAAATCCAATAATGAAATACTACATTTGTTGGGAATGTTATACAATAAAATATTAAACTCCTTTATAATAGATTAAGCTTAATCGATAAAAGATTAAGCTCATGATCGCCCAATAGAAATAAAAATCTTTTATTTTATTAAGAGATTTTTCATCCAAAGTAAAAACAATAAATCTAAATCTCTGATAACAGTTTCATGAAAAAAATTTCATTATCATTTGTTCTTAATCCACTATAAACAATTAGTTTAATGAATTCCAAAAACACCAACAATATAGAAGAAAAAATATTCAGGATATTTAATAATTAAAACTCGCTGAATCTACGAATTATTCGCATTTCAAGCAAATGTATGCCTCATTTACATTCCTATATTCCATTTTAGTACTTTGGACAGCAGCCAGCGAGGAATGATGGAGTGAGAGAGTGAACCGAGGTTGTGAACTCGCTATCAACAGTTCGTTAGTTTCCTTGTCGAGCAGTGATGAATTAGAAAAATGGATTCTGGAATCCGTGATATGAGAGCGAGCAAAAGAGGGAATAAGGGAAGAATATTACGATGTGAGAATGGGTTAAGTGGTAATCAAACTATTTTAAAAAGCCATGTTTTATGAACTCAAACTATCAAAATCTTAAAAAAATATTGAAAAAACGAAATTTTTTTAATTTAACAAGATTTTTTTTATTTATATGTTACTATAAAGTATCAAAAATTTCTCTCTCAAAATTTTTAATTGAATTCTTAGTTTTTGTTCTAGTTTTTTAATTATTTGAAACTCTATGTCTTGTAAAAGTAAAACATTAATGTATGTTAAAATTCTTTTATAATAAAATTATAGAAATTATTTACTATTGTATTTATGTATTTTAATTTTATTCCAAATTTTTGCTTTCAAAATTTTAGATTGATTATTTTTTTAATTACCATGCTTACGCTCAAAAATTTCTAACTTAGCTTATGTTCACAGATACATAAAATATTTATTACTATTTGTTTTGAAGGCATGCAGATTATAGCTACTAATGATGATTTCTGATTATCTTAATTATAATAAAATGTAGAAAATTTATTGAATTGAATTATTTTTAAATGTAATTTTTAAATCATGTTCTTTTAAAATTATTCAATTAAAATAAATAGTAGTTAGAAATCTAGGCATTATTTAAATAGTATTCTTGTTATAAATTTATGAAATTGTTTACAATTCAGTATCATGCACAATTATTTTTGCAACTTTGCAAAGATAACAAAGTCTAAAATAAAAAAACTTTAAAGATTTTTTTAACATTAATTTTCATTAAGAAGTATTAATATAATAAATTTTTAGTTTCTCTTATTAAGGTTATACCTTAGGAGAACATAGTATATTTAAAATTATTAAATTTCTTCAACTTAAATTCAAAAATCCATTCAATTTTTTAGCTTTTCTCATTATTAATTAAAATATTAGCCCTATTTTTAATTAAACAATTGTATTTATATATTTGGAATTTAAAAATTTAATAACAACGAAACAAATGTTTATTTTTATAAACTTTTATTTTATCTGATTTGAATACGTTGGGCCTAAAATAATAAGATTTTCTTCTACTATCTATATAGACAAATGAAGATTTTACATCTCATCTACTTATTTTAATAAACAATTTTGGATAAAATAATAGTTTTTTAAAAAGTCGCTGTTTTAGAATTAATGTATTTAAAAGTCTTTATAAAACTTATTAATATTTTATTCAATTTTAATGTAAAGGTTTTTAAGGCTTATTATTAATTAATTAGATAAATTTCACTATAAAAATAAATTAATTACTCATTAATACATAAATATTCCTTCTAGATATTTTGCTGTGATAATTGAAGTAAGATATTTTTACCATTAAATTTATCACCAAAGTAATCAAAAAGTTGCTTTGTATATTTAAATGTAAAGAGTGGTTTTAAAAATGTTATAACTATCTTTTCCAAACTGAAATGTATTATTTCAAATTAAAAACTTTAGTGAGTAAAAGTGTTTTTATATTCTAGTAAAATATCCTCTATATCTCATTTCCTAAAATCTATTAAAATATTATTCATGTAGTTCATGAAGATTAAAAGAAATTATGACTAAAATTTCATTAATATTTTTGAGAGATAAAATAGTTTCTTCAATTGAAATTATAGTGGATGATATTTGTGTTTAGTATATTCCGTGAAAAAAGAAGCTAAATGTGGTTTCTCCACATTCCTCATTTCTTACTTGTTACATTTGGATATATTTCATTATAAGCTGCAATTCTCAAGAAAAAAATTTCAGTATTGAAAATAAAGAGAGAAATATGAAATATGATATGGACTCGTCAAAAATCAAAATGCAATCCAATACAAATTTGTCTAAAATGATTGAAATGCTCTGAGAAGTTATAGAGAGATGAGAAATTCGAGAATGTCTAGAACTCTGTCGAATCATTTGTCTTAAGGTATTAAATTCATGATAAACTACTACTCACTTTTCTTTTTTTGACAGAATATAATTTATTCATAAATAGAGCAATTAATAATTGTAAAATTTAATTAAAACATCGTTTAATGAAATTTTTCAGTAAATGTGAAATAGGAAGATTCATTTTTAGAATGAATGAACACTTTAGTGAAACTTTCAATCGAACTTGTTGAACGCCATTAGATACATAGGGGTGTCAATACACATAGGGATATTTGCTCTAGCTCGAGTCCACAACAAATTGTCAATTTTCCACATTTACTAACTTAATTATTTTCCAGTGTTGCATTTTAAATTTATGTCGCTGAAAATAAATTCAATAACATATCTTTAGTTTTTATCTTCATTTGTAAGACATGTTTTTCTGTACAACATATTGAGGGAATTAGTTTCCCAAGCTTTATATTTTGTAAGAATACTTAGCTATCTATGATAAAACGATGTTTCAACAGATGACTGTTATTTATATTTTTCACCTTACTGTATATGTCTGTACACAGTCCACCTATATATGTCTGTCCACCTATATATGTACACACAGTCCACCTATATATGTACAAAGTCCACATATATATGTATACAGTCCACCTATATATGTACACAGTCCACCTATATATGTCTGTCCACCTATATATGTACACAGTCCACCTATATATGTACACAGTCCACCTATATATGTCTGTACACAGTCCACCAGACATGATTTAAGTACGCTACATACTTTTATAACATAATTTAAGGCCATTTGTGCTATTGTCGCATTTTTTAAAACCAAATTTACAATCCATGCTTTAAATGGTAAATTTATCAGATTTCTTTTTTTAGTTTTGTTACTGCTTGTAGACATTGATTCCAATATATTTTAGACAGCTTCATCAGACATGATTGAAAATACTTGAAACAAACGTTCACCATGCCCGGAGAAATAATCGAATCGTTTATTTTATCGTTTGGCAGAGTTGAGAATGCCGAGTGAGATCCTTCTTTCGGTTGCAGTGTAAGATAAAAGCCTCTTCAAATCTTCCGAACATTTTAGACAATGCAGAATACTTACATGTTTTGCCTCGCATAAAGTGTTCTCAGTCATTGTAATTTTCTGAAATCTTGTAACAGAGCTTAAACATTCTTTCAGAACTTAAAAAAACACTTCCGTGGGTGTAGCTCCCATTACAATTATATGTTGAAGCTGCTTTTATAAACCATCGGCTTGTATTTCATAGCACTGTATCAGAAAATCAAGAATGACGTTTTTTAGACTCAAAAACATTGATCGATTAATTTTTAGATCTTTTTACTAAATCAATTTTCTATTTATTCACTGTAAATGTCATCTTTTTTACTTTATCCATTTACGATTCATAAATTTCATGAAAGTTTCCAGCTTTTGAATCATACTATAAATGTAATGCATTCGATTACTCCAAGTATTCAACAAATACTAAAAATAATTGGGAAAGTGTTACTAATAATTCCTTAAAAGTATTCAACAGGTAGGAATTATTCAGAATTTTTTAAATGTATTTATTTGAAACCATCACAAGAAGAGTTGGAAATTTTCGAAAAAAAGAGGGGAAATTTTTTTTCAAATAAATCTGTGTGACAAACGATTTGTATAACGATTTGTCAAAAATTAAGTTGAATAAAATAATTAGCAAATGAAAAATTTCAGTTCAGAATGTATGATTTTTATTTAAATGTTATTAATAATTTATGTACCCAGAAGAGTTCTCTTCTTTTAAATAATTTGTATCTATTTTGAATAAATATGAATTTAACACCATATCTAGAGAATGAGAGAGAGTTCTATATATATATATATATATATATATATATATATATATATATATATATATATATATATATATATATACATATATATATATATATATATATATATATATATATATATATATATATATATATACACACACACACACACACACACACACACACACACACAACTAGAGCCATATACAGAACTTGTGAGTCAACGATAACTTTACAAAAACCCATCAAGAAAATATTTTTTATTGCAATATAATTTAAATTATTTATTTCTTAGGTTAGTAAAAATGAGAGCATGAATTATTTATTTTCTTAAAAATTCAAATAATCATTGAAATTTTTGGAAATCTTTGATTTGGATTAAAGTAGAAGTTATAAATTTTTGTTTAATAACTATCAATCTGTATGTTGCAACCCTCTGAAGTGTTATTATGAATCTCGGGAGGACTTGCGAACCATTTCAACGATTCAATTGAAATGATTCAGAAATATTGTAGTAGCTACAATGAAAACATTATCCACAAGTTTTACATATAACCAGATGTTATAAATATTTTGTACTAATTCCAACACGTATTTAATAATTCAAAGTATAAAAGCAATCTTTATTATTCCGTAATGAAAGCCATCAATGGAAATTTATAAATTGTTTTGATTTGCCTTTTCTGAAATGATTATTATTATTACTTAATTACTCCATACTATAATATCTCTGCCTGTTTATGTTTTCATTTGGGGACGATTTTTCTTGAAAAACTTTTATTATACACTGCTGGCCACCTAAAATGCAACATCTTTGAGGACGCACACAAATTATTTGAAATTTACGCCGTTTGGTTGCGGAGAGATACGCAGATTGATGGGCATACACACATCACTGACAACAGCAGTGCCACCTGTAAATGCTCTACTATGAAAGGAGCAAGGATTAGAAATATGGTTATTGATTTTTCTTCTCGTAAATTGTTTAATTAATCCTCATAGATGATATGAAGTGCTTTTTCTGAATTCAACCGATGAAGAATAGAGACAGCGATTTATTCTTCGATTCTCTGGTTGAATGAAACTTAGCAATCGTTGGATTCGGGAAGGAACGGTAGACCAACGGGAATGATTCCATTCACCTCGTTGCACTACTGCATGCATGGCAGTTCTGCTACATCCCGAACAATAGTATAACAGATTCAGTCTACTTTACGCGTCATTCAGTGTCTGCTTTATTATTCGACATCATCGTGGTCGCGGAATTCTGGTTGTTAAGATGTCGTTCTCATAATAGGAGTATAGTGAGCTCGAATCCCAGCTTAATCGAAGCTCCGTCTTGTTCGCTAAAAGCGATTAGACCACTTTCAAATATGTCGTGGTTCCAAATTTCTCCGTATGGAATTATACCTCTATGGAGGGCAACCCAAGTATTTTGAGTCTTCTGCTTGGTCCCTGCTACAAATTAATAAGACTCCCACACAGTTGCTTTCACCTAACTGGTTGACCTTAACTTAGGGCTAGGTACAGAGAAACATACTAGTGTAACAACAACCATTCGACATCATTAACAGTTCAATGGAAAATCTACAAAGCGTCAATTGTTTTGCTTATCTTTTTGCTTAACAATATTCTGGAATTCGCTCCACCAATGCTGCTATGAACATCAAACATGAACCATGGAATGGAACGATCTTGTCTTTACTGACAAGTCGGGCTTATGTTTGGAACACTACGATGATCAGATTCGAGCCTGGAGACATTACGATGAGAAATTGCTGAACTGCTTCTTTACATAATGCCACAATGGTCCGGAACCAGGTGTCATGTTTTAGACTAGTATTAGATTTTACTTCCGAATTCCTTCAAGTACACATTGTAGGTAAACTTTACAGTCAGAGACTCATTTCTGAAGTTCTGTAACCTATGCTTCTCTTATATCTTCAGAGCTTGCCATGAGTCATATTCCAGCAGGATAATGTGCAACCACAAATGGGAATCGATGTTCAACAGTTCTTTTTTACACATGAGATTAAATTGCTTCCATGACGTGCTTGTTCTCCTGATCTATCACCAATCGAAACGTGTGATGTATGTTTGCGCAGCCAACGGCCTGCGATATACCACCCTCTACTACACCAGATCAATTTTGATAATATATGGAAGACGTACGGACTGCTGTGCCCCAAGGATATATCCAAAATTTCATTGATTTTATGCCAAGATGTCTGCCATCGGTTACAGCTAGCTGTAGTGACTACACTAGTTAATTAATTTGTTATCATACACAATTCACAAGAGGCTGCAAATCCAATCATTTATTCTTTGTATAATGAATAACAATGCGAAAAAATTTCATTAGTCTCTTTTTGCAATTTTTGTGGCCAGAAGATTTAAAGTTTTCCAAGAAAGGATGCTGAGAAATGAAAATTTTAATAAATTTAAAAATTTATGAAAAAATAAAAATAAATAAAATTATAGACAATGTAGATATGATTTTTCGTTGAATTTAAAAGATATATCTCAAACAATTACTGGTTGCTTCAATCAGTATGAAATTTATGTCTTTAAATATTTTGTGTATCTCTTGTGAGTATTTGAAGGGACCATAACTGAGAAACTGAGAAAAATATGTGACTGAAATCACACTTTTCGTTTCATTTGCAAAATCTACATGTCTATATTCATGGTCTTCATATCACATTTTTTTCTTTTAAAACAGAGAATTTTTTTCTAAGAGTCATAAAATCAGTTTTAAAACAAAAAAATGTAAAAAAATTTAGAAGCACTTCAAAAATCGAATTGATGTTGAAAAATAGCATTTGGTTTTGTTATAGTTTAATAGATCAAGTAATGTTTATTGAATAAAATACAATTTATATTCTAATATTCCACCTCTTTTTTTCACCAAAATATCTATAAATTCCTCCTCCTCTCTCTCTATTCATTTAAATTAGCTATATAATATCTTTATAAACTCATTTATTTTATAAAACAATCAATCAATTACATTATAAAAGGCACTAAACTAGCGTTTAGCACTATACCGTGCAGTGGCAATGTGTTAAATTCTCATGAGGATCCGAAAATAATTCGTCAATTTTTCCTCAATTGATTCGAAAATATCAGTAAATTTACAAGGAAAAATCATGGATTTTTCAATGAAAGATTAAAGGTTTTCCAATCAAAAATTCCTTAAATGCCTTAAATGTTAAAACAATTATTATAAATGGGTGCCAAAAATTATTTCCAATTTGTTTTTCAGCAAGATAGTAAAAGTTATTGAGAAATAATGAAAGATGAGAACTTATGTGTAATAGTAAAATAATAGAGCAATTTTTACAGTGATTAAAATAATTCTTGATATTGGAAAGTGGAAAAAAACAAGTTTGCAAGAAAAATCTTAAAGGTATAACAATTTTATTCTAAATAACAGGAAAATAAATGATTCGAACTAATAAATGAAAAAAATATGTAAATAAAAAAATACAAAAGGAAGAATGATTTCATTTATAAAATTTATTAATATATGTGTACCTTGAAATACAGAAGTAATATTTACATAAAAATGGCTGCATTTAGGTAAATAAGTTTAAAATTTTAAAACAGAACTAATGTTGAATCAGCGAAATGATGCCCTAAATTAAATTGCAAGTGTCCTCTGAATCTCACAATAGCTAGATTCTATTCAACATCTTAAGAAATGATACATGGAAAATAGTTAAAAAGAATTCATTAATGAAAATAATTTTATAATGGATTGTGATTGAAAATATACTGTATTTACAGAAATATTTATGTATTTACCATCTAAAAACTTCTGTATGAGTTTCACAAAAATAATATATTGAATAAATTTTAAAAAAGGAAATTTATTTTTTTCGACTAAAATTTCAATTTATCTGTAAGACATGTAAAATTTTCAAAAATTGATCCTTCTTTGTCTGAACTGAAATTATTTAAAAAAAATCTAAATCTAAGTAAGTATCACAGCAGTTCGTTGTCTACATCATCTTGATATACTGATCTTCAGCTGGTAATTTAACTTCAAAATCCTAATAGTACTGATGATAATTTCACAATTTTCTATGTATTTCCAACTTATTTTGCAAGCTATAAGTTTATAAAAATGTAATTTGTTGCTTCTGTTTTGAAGAAACTAGTAAGAATAATACTTTTTAATTATTCGTTTATTTGAAAAAATACCAGTTTTTCATTTCCTTATTTGTGACCAATGATAAAATATTATCTAAAAAGTCTTATGAAAATATTCGCGGTATTACAAATTCAGAAATTAAATTTTGCATTACAGAAAAATAACATTTTTTCAGAGTAAAATCTACTTTTCAATTTTCATTTAGTTATTATCTTTAATCTTAGGAAACATTTAATTCTAATAAAAAATATGGTTTTGTATATAATTTTATATAATAGTTCTGTTTAATTTGTTCTTCTTGCTTTAATATTTATAGAGGTGTTGTTAAAATGTAACAGAATGTTAAATTTAACAGAAGCTCAAAAATCTGTAAACAATTATTAGTGGTAAAAATGAATGATTCCAAAGTTTTAAATTAGTTTTATTCAATAGATTTCATAACAATTTAGAATTCTTCTAATGTTATTAAAATAATATTCATTTATAATCTTATGATGGAATATTATATCAAATTTATCGATTTTCATTCATTCATAAAACCAAACCACTGAAAAAGATTGCAATGAAAATAATTTTTTTTCTAAAAAGAATTTATTCCGATCAAATTAAAATTTCTCTAAATTAGATTTTAGTATTTAAAAAAAAAGCTTTATTATAAAAAAAAACTATCAGACTCAGAATGTTATAATGAAATAACATTCTTATTTGGAAGTAACAAACAATGATCAGGAATTAAATGTATTATCATTATTAATCTCATAAATTAAAAAATTAATAAATTTGCAAAAGTATTTTATGAGATTCGTGTATTTAAGAATCAATGCTAAATTTCGATTGAATAAATCTTAAATAACTTCTTCATCATGAATTTCATTAAAATTTTATATCAAATGGCTTTATAACGTTGCATACTACATAGAATTCAAATTTTTTAATTAATTGAAATTTCAGCATTAATTGAAGAAACATTACTCTTTTACAATAAATTTTAAAAACATGATTTTGTGAGACAATATGTTTTTTTTATAATATAAATGTTAATAATAGATAAAGTGAAATTTTCACAGAAGTTATCTCGTTTCATATATCTTGAAATTAATATTTAAGCGTTGCATTTTGATGATAAATTAATTTATATAAAAATATTGATAAAGTATATTTCCTGACTATTCACTTATAACTTTCAAATATTATAAATTTTGATAAAAACAAAACAATTTCTGACTAATGACTATTTTTTTAATATACAAAGAGCAAGAAATGAAATAATTCAATGTTTTCCATCAATAATGCAAGATTAATAAAACATTTGAAGAGTTCTGCATTGTTAAAATTAAAAATTAAAATGCCTATATAAGTGTGAAATGAATATCTCAAACAGAAGTAATCCATTATTAATCCACAGAAGCAAACCATTAATATTTCATAATCATTAACTTCATGCTGGAAAAAATTCTCATAATGGGTGGCAAAAAGTATTTCAATATTGCACCATTACAGCTGATAAGTTCAAAATTCTTATAGGTAATTTTAAAATTTCGGTAACTTTACAAGGTCGAATTTAATTTTGAAAAAGATCATTTTTTTATGACTCACTTGTTATTTTCTGAAATGTAAAAAATGTCTCTATCGGTTAGAATGATTTGTATCTGTTTAACAGTACGAGATTTAATTAGCTCATTTAATTGTGTGCTTTTCTATGCATCTGTTTTGCTTTCAACTGAAAACAGAACTCAAGTGCAATCATGTTTTCGATCAGATTAGATGAATGATAGAATATGTTTGGAAAACAAAAAATTGCACAAAAAATATCCCATTTTTATTTTCAAATTGCTTGGACCTTCTGAACCGAAAAACACCGACAAGCTTATCAACCACCATCTACCAATTAGCATCCTAAAGGGGCAGAAAATGGAACCAATTACTAGTATCCATTCTCGACATCAGTTAGTTCTGGTAATTCCCAAAGGCGTCGCCGTTGTCAATCATAAAGTAGGTCTTTTTGCCACCCACGTCAGCAGACGAGAGGTAAAGTTTCTTTTTGTATCAAAAGAGCGAAAATTTTTTCCACCATCTTGTCAAAAAAAAAGTTAAATACGGTGAAGATTTAACGCTGTCCATGTTTCTGACTATATTTCAAATGCTACTGGAGTCAAGAAAAATCTGTTTATGTAACTTTCCCTTTTTGACTATATTAGTTATAAGATAGTAGTTTATTATTCTCTGTAAAGTGAAAAAAAAACTTTAAGGAAAACTAAAGAAAAATGGCGCTGGAAATGTTTTTAAAAGATAAAAAAAAATGTGTATGAAATATAACGTTAGGTTAAAAATATAACGAAGTATTTTCATATGTAACAATATTAAAAAAAACGAGAAGAAATTTACATGTTATAAATGAAATGAATAATTATTAATAATAAGTCATTAATAAATTAATGTTTTTTATATTAAACCATGAAGTACTGTTTTCTTTAAATTATTAGATTTTTAAGATTTAAGTTTCATGTAAATCATAATGTATTCATTATCAAAATATTCACATAAAAGCATTAGCAATGCTTATTACCACTTGGTAAGGTTTTCAGTCTGATTGCCAGTGCTTGTAATTATTATATTAATCTACAACTTTATGCTCGAGCAAAGAAAAGATCTCAGATCATTTCCAATCCCTGAAATAAAAAGCAACCATGTGACTCAAGAACATTAGCTTACAGACGGACTGCTATGATTAATCTATCTACAGGCTCACTGTAGCATGTAATCAAATCAGTTCATAGATTTGATAATGATAGAAACAGGACTTAAAGATTGTATATAAATTTCACAAATATAATATATTCCACTTAATATGCCATTTTAATGAATTAAAACATAGAAAGTAATTTTTCTGGCATAAAATTGTTAGATCTTGATATTATTTTATAAAAATTATAAAAGCATTGTTGAGTTAAAATCAATATGTATAAAATCTTTTTAATAAAATGAAACAATATATATTTATATATATTTTTTGGATAATTCATCTGTGTGCTTACGATTCTGTCAAAAAATAATTAGATAATTTTTTAGCATTTTTCATTCATTTATTTCTTTAGTATATCCTTAATATATATATATATATATATATATATATATATATATATATATATATATATATATATATATATATTGTAATGTCTCACCATCGGCACTTTCGATTTTAAGATCCAATGTTTTTTGTTTTTTTTGTTTTGTTTTGATTTTTCAGAGAGACTCGTTGTACGCGAAGGGCGAGAGAGATTTGTCGCGAACCCATACATGGCTCCTTGTAAATTTTGTTCATTTTTTAATTAAATGTGTATTCTTCAAAATTGGAGTCATTTATTTGTTTGTTTGTTTCATAACAAACTTATGTTTTTGGTGGCAGCGGTTTGATGCTTTTTTAATGCTTTGCATTAGCATCCACTATGCAAATTAATTATGTGCACTATAATGGATTACGTGCCAAAATGTTGGAATACAGGTAGGCCATTTTGATCAATCTTTCTCTGGCTACTATTGAAAATAAATAGTTTGGAATGTTATATAAATTTATAGAATATTTAGTTCCAATCTTATTTAGAGTTTTTCTAGTTATATCAATTAATTTTGTTTATAAGTTTGTAAATGGTGTATTCCATATTACAAAGCTAATTTCTGTATTTCGTGTATTCGAATTTACAGTGTTCGTGCTATATCAATTAATTTTGTGTATAAGTTTGTAAATGGTGTATTCCATATTACAAAAGCTAATTTCTGTATTTCGTGTATTCGAATTTACAGTGTAATAATTTTTATAAGAAAAGTGTATCTTATTATAAATTTGCATTTCATAATTTTTATGTGGTTGATGTATTTCAATTCATGCAGGAATTTGTTAAAATAACTATGTTGTTATAGATTAATGTGTAAAATCGAAAGTACACTTATATTCATAATTTTTTGAATGTTTCACTGAAAGTAGATTTTAAGAAAGTAATATATACTTTAGAAAGGTTTTGATTTCGTTATATGAAAACGAAAGTACATGATTACAAATAGGTTTGAATTTAAAGTAATGTGAGATTTATTGATATGTTTTTGATTTTGTTTGTAAAGTATCAAACTGATTTATTTGATATTTAAAAACGCATGTTTATTTTCATTGATAAAGATTTGAAAAGATATTTTCTTACTGTTTAAAATATCGTACGTTATTATCATTTTTATGTCGTGTATGATTAACTAACTAAGTTTATTGATTTAAAATCGAAAGCTGATTTCTGGTTTAGATTAATTAAAGCTTTTAATTTATATTGTTGTTAAGAATTGTAGTGTTTTACATTTTGAATAAGATAAGGATTCAAAATTAATATAATTTCATTTTCTGTTTTAATATAATAGTATTTGTATAAGAATCTGATTTTATAAAATTTATACATTTTTGATTAATAATTCAATTTATCTGAGTATCAAGCATTAGCTTGGTGATAAAAAAACTTGAAATCGAGAGTAGAAGATTTAATATTAAACTTGTTCTTCTTTTCAAAATATATGATTTGCTGTTTATACACTATTTGTTGTATTACAATATAGTTTGTTTTCGTTTAAATTTTTAAATGTTATGGATATGTTTTATATTAGTAGAGTGTGTTAAATAATTTCAATAGTTATTTACGAAATTTTGTATATAGGTGGGTGTAGTCTGTTTTTCTCTCATTATTGCATCTCTTCTGAGATAAAGCGTTAATAAATAAAATGGCTTTTTTAGCACGGGGGAAAAAGGGAGATTTAGTAGAAGTAGCTGAAGAGTTAGGGGAAATGGTTCCAGATTCTTTTAAAATCCCGGATATTAAAAAATTAATTTTAACTAGTAAAAACTTTAATGAGGAAGAAGTAAAATGTATATTAGATAGGGTAATCGAGGAAAGAGTTAAAAGGGAACAGGAAGAAAAAGAAGAAAGAGTTAGGCGAGAAATACTAGAAAAAGAGGAAAGAATTAGGCGAGAAGAAATAGAAAAAGAAGAAAGAATTAGACGTGAAGAAAGAGAACATATTTTAGAAATGAAACGTCTACTCTTCAAATGCTGCAATTTTGAACACAGAATCAGTTACAAATAGGACTGAACATGCTCAAAAAATTCAATTAAAGCAAATAACTCCAAAATTCGATGAAAGGAAAGATGAGATGAGTTTATACTTAATAAATTTTGAGCGTAGAGCAGAAATGGCTCATATTCCAAAAAACGAATGGGTAGTTTATCTTGTAAGTGCTTTACCTTCAAAGATATCTAACATGTTAGCTAGAGAACCTCCAGAAAGGGCTGATGATTACGATTACGTGAAGGAAATTATTCTTAAGCGATTCAAGTTAAATAGCGAAAAATTAAGACAATTGTTTCTTAAACACCAGAAAACGTCAGACAAATCATGGAGAAATTATGCACAAGAATTGAATAGTTACTTTACGGAATGGCTTACGGAATTAGAAATAACGACATTTGAACAGCTTAAGGAACTAATGGTAACAGATCAATTGAAACGTCGTGTGCCAATTGAAATTAAGGAACATTTTTTGGCGGAATGGCTTAAAATAAATTCGCCGTATGATCTGGCAGAGAAAATAGATGAATATGAAAGTTTAAGAGATAGTTTTAAGACGAAAGATTTTACAAAACTCCCTCGAAATAATTTTGGTTTTCGTCAACAAAATGAAAACCGTGCCTTTAAGTTTAATGAAGTAGTTCGGAATCATAAATCTCATGTTCCTAAAAGAGTCGAGAATAAAAATTCTAATTATTCACATGAAAAGGAATTTGAAAAAAGAAAACAACTCCGATGTTATGAGTGTGGTTCTTATAGTCATTTGCGGCCTCAGTGTGACAAAATAAAAAAGAACTTAGAATCGGTAGCATCCAGCGAAATTGCTAGAAGTACATTTAATGAATTGATGGCTCCTTACACTAGTATCGGCACTGTTAATGGAATTCAAATGCCAATCTTAAGAGACACTGGAGCAACTCTTGATTTGATTTGTGGAAAATACGTGAAACCTGATATGTTCACGAAGGAAAAGGTTTGGCTAAGAACACCTCTTGATGAAACTTTAGTATGCTTACCTATTGCCGAGGTTGAAATAAATTGTGAATTAGGTCACATTTTGACAAAGGCAGGAGTTCTTCGAGATTCTTTGGATCAAGGAAGATATTTACTGGGAAACAAAATAGCCGCTTTATTTGAGGAAATTAAAAAGCATGAGGAGGTGAAAATACATATGATAAATGCTATGGAAACTCGAGCTCAAAGAAGACGGAAGGAAAATAGCACGAATAAAGAGATTATTGATTCTGAAATAGAATCTTATAGGTCTTCCTTCCAAACTAAACAAAATGAAGAATTAGAGCAAAATACAATTTTGCCACCATTAGAAACCGAAGTTGAAGGGATGGATTTGATAAAAACATCTCCAGAAGAATTTGCTCGGGAACAAAAGGTGTGCGAAGATTTGAAACCTCTCTTTGAGCAAGCTAAACGACAATCTTCAAAAGACAATAAATATATTATAATAAATCAATTGTTGTTTTATAATAAAATGGACAATGATGGAACTGTAAGAAGATTATTAGTTGTGCCCAAGAAGTTTCGCAACCAACTAAAAGGGATCTGCCATGAGATAACTGCAGCTCATTTAGGTATAACTAAAACGAAAGATATGCTGTGCAAAACTTTCTACTGGCCTAACTGCTTTAAAGAAATTGAAAATTTTGTTAAATCTTGTGACAAATGTCAACGAGTAGGAAAGCCTCAAGATAAGATAAGGGCTCCTTTGAAACTGTTTCCAGTTATTCCGGAAATATTTACAAGAATTAACGTTGATGCATGTGGTCCTTTACCTATAACTTCCTGTGGTAACCGGTATATTATAACAGCCATTTGCATGTCGTCCAAGTATCCAGATGCCATCCCAGTACCAGATATACGTTCTACTACTGTGATTGATGCTTTTCTTCAGATATTTAGCCGCATGGGTTTTCCTAGGGAGTTGCAAAGTGATCAAGGAACATCTTTCATGAGTGTCCTAACATCAGAATTTTTAGAAAAATTTGGTATTAAAGTTGTGCATAGTTCCGTTCAGCATCCCCAAAGCAATCCTGTTGAGAGATTGCATAGAACTTTAAAGAGAATACTGAAAGTCCTTTGCTTAGAAAAGGGTACAGATTGGGAGAAGATTTTACCTCAGGCACTTTTTGCTCTTAGAACTTGCATTCATGATAGCACTGGATATTCTCCAGCAGAATTAGTCCATGGTCGGAACTTAAGAACACCCGTAACACTATTATTTGAAAATCTAACTGGTAAAACCATTGAAGAAGATAGTGTGATTGCTTACGTTTTTAATCTTTTAAATAGAATGAAAAGATGCCAAGAATTAGCTGTGAAAAATATGACAGAGGCTAAAGAAAAACAGAAACTTTGGTATGACCGTAAGGCTACGAAGAGAGAATTTAAAGAAAATGATCTTGTGTTAGTTGTTGCACCTTCTAGATCAAACAAATTTTCTGTTCATTGGATAGGTCCAGGAAAAGTAGTAAAGCGACTATCGGACACAAATTACGTAATACAATTTCCTGATAAGGAAAAATTACATGTATACCATGTAAATATGTTAAAACCTTATTTTCAGCGTCCAGAAGATGTTAATTTAATTTTTACCTCTAATTCTGATAATGAAGATATTGATTCTGAGAAAGAAGATATCCCAAGTTTTGAAATTAATTCATCTACCCTTTTAGAGACTTTTCCTGAAAGCTGTTTTAATGAAAAGTTAGAGGACGATCAGAAGAAACAATTGAGTAGACTTTTGATTCAATTTATTGATATTTTTTCAAATGAATCGGGTTGTACAAAACTGGCTGAACTGGACATCGAGTTAGAATCTAATAAACCTATTATAGCTAAACCATATCGAATGTCCCCACGACAGACAGAAATTCTGAAATCGAAAGTAGACAAGATGTTGAAATTGAAGGTGGTGGAACCAGGCGAATCCGATTACACATCACCTTTAATATTAGTTGAAGCTCCTGTAAAAGAACCTCGTCCGTGCATTGATTATCGCAGGTTAAATGAGGTTACCAGAACGCAATATTATCCATTACCAAATATTGAAGAGCGTGTTGAATCCGTTTCGAAAGCGAAGTTCATATCTTTATTAGACTTAACACGAGGTTATTGGCAGATACCTTTGAGTCCTAAGGCTCAAAGATATGCTGCATTTACGACGACATTTGGTGTTTATAAACCTTTGAGAATGGCATTCGGTTTGAAGAATGCTCCTTACTATTTCAGTAAGTTAATGGCTGATTTATTAAAAAAATTGCGAACATTTTGCTGTGCCTTATTTAGATGACATAGCTATATATTCACTTACCTGGTCTGATCACATCCAACATCTTAAATGTGTTCTGGAGAAGATTCGATTTGCGAAATTGACTGTAAAACCCCTTAAGTGCAAATTCGCTCAACTTCGTGTTAAATATTTGGGACACTTTGTAGGACAAGGTCAAAGAACACCAGGTGATATTAAAGTGAAAGCCATTACCGATTTCGAACGTTCCTCAAGCAAAACCGAAGTACGAGCTTTCCTAGGTCTTGTTGGGTACTATCGCAAGTATATACCAGAATTTTCGGTAGTAGCTGCGCCTTTATCCGACCTGTTAAAAGGGAAGTCCAAGAAAGGAACTGTAATATGGAATAATAACTGCGAAAAGGCATTCATAGAATTAAAGAACACTTTAATAAAGAAGCCTGTACTTAACAGTCCAGACTTTCAAAAACAATTTATCATTCAATGTGATGCCTCAAACTTAGGAATAGTTGTAGTTTTATCTCAGAGAGATCAAAATGAAAATGAACACCCTATCCTATTTCTGAGTAAAAAATTTTCAAAATCTGAGAAAAATTATAGCACTATAGAAAAGGAATGTGCAGCAATAATTTTGCTGTTACTAAATTAAAATATTATTTAGATGGTCAGTATAAATTTATCATCGAAACTGATCATAACCCTTTAGTTTGGTTAAAACATCATACAGGATCTAATCCCAGACTTTTAAGGTGGGCTTTGGTGCTTCAAAGCCTAAATTTTGATATTGTTCACAGAAAGGGCAAATTACATCAGAATGCCGATAGTCTCAGTAGAATGCTGAATAACCAAACTTAATTATTTTCTTTTTTCTCAGATATTCAATTAAAATGGTTTTTTTTTAATACAAATTTCAATTGTTGTTACATGTGTACATAATAAAAAAAATGTTTTTTATAGTAAAAATGTGTCTATTTGTAAGTTTAGTTAAGGTTGAAAATTCTGTTGTGTTAGATAATTATTTTGTGCTATTTTGATATATTTTTATTTTATATTTAATATTATATAATTCCATTTAGTTTTTTGTTTCAGCCAGAGTCCGATTGATCAAGGCTATCTGTAATACTAAATTTTGCTCTTTGTTGTTTGTGTGTGTTTTTTTTCTTTTTTATTTGCAGGTTGATTTCCTTAGAATGAGAAAAAGAAAAAAAAAAACTCCGGGGAAGGAAGGAATAATTTAGTCTGTAATGTCTCACCATCGGCACTTTCGATTTTAAGATCCAATGTTTTTTTTTTTTTTTTGTTTTGTTTTGATTTTTCAGAGAGACTCTCGTTGTACGCGAAGGGCGAGAGAGATTTGTCGCGAACCCATACATGGCTCCTTGTAAATTTTGTTCATTTTTTAATTAAATGTGTATTCTTCAAAATTGGAGTCATTTATTTGTTTGTTTGTTTCATAACAATATATATATATAAATATATATATATATATATATATATTATTTATATATATA
>JAJQOW010002177.1:0-22672 GCA_037975125.1 Latrodectus hesperus | reverse complement strand
ATTATTTGAAATTTTTTTCAAAAAGTATGACAGTTAATGAATTTTTTTAGCATTTTAAGCTTTTTATATTCTCAAAAATTAAAAATAGTAAAGAGAATTGAATTAGCTATTACATTTGATGTTTGTTTATAAGCACTACTATATGATTTTCAGTACTGTATATAATTATATATATATTTTTTACTTTCCTTGACACTTATAACATTTAACTATGAAGCCACTCAATTAAATGATTCACAATTCTGAAGAAATACTTTTTACTTTTTTCTCCACATTGTGTGATCTTTTTCACAATTCAATATTTTAAAATATTGTCATTATGATACTATTATAACCTTTGTGAAAACCATTCTTTCCTATAGAACTAATTAGCTTTTATTCATTGTTTAAATTATGTATCGTTTTGTATTTGTTTGATTAATTTTTTTATTTATTACAGTTTGTTTTTAATTTTAAATTATTCATAATTTAAGATAATTTTTAAGATTATAGAGTTTAATTAAAACTATTATTTCATATATTTTAAGATCATAAACTAAAATGATTTCAATGATTTGAAAATTTTAATATTTTAAATTTAGATTATTATCATTACGACTTATCTATTATGCAGGAGAGTTTAAATGTATTAATCAAATTGTAAATATTTTTAAAAGGGAAGTCTCGTTAGAAGGTGATGACATAATTGCTTGTGTAAACTAATAATTATATTGTTCAGTGAAATATTCAAAGAGCATTTTTTTGTTGAACATTTAAAAGACTTAAAAATTATTAAAAACCTTTCTTTATTTGATTTAAAAATAAATGGAAATGATGAAATCATCTTTAATTTATGTAACTAATAAACTGCATCCACACATGAAAAACTAAACATAGCAATGAAGTTGAAGGTAAAACTCTTAATCTACTTTTAAAAATGAAATTAATTATATTTTATAATTTTTTATTCAGATTTCATGATAAAACTGTTTTTATCCATTCTTACTGTAAGAAAGTAAATACTAATGAGAGAAATAATACTTAAATTCATAAAATAATACAAATTATTTATGTATTTGAAAGTATTTGAATTTTATTTTGAAAAGTAGTTATTTACATTGTGAAATATTTTTATTAAAATTGCACACAATGATTTTTCATTTTTTTTCAAACAGTTAATTTCTTTCTTTTTTAAGTTAATTTAACCAAAATTTTCTGAAACTAAAAATTTAAAATTCCTAATAGGGAAGAACTATTTTTAAATATATATTAAATCCATTGAATGTATTGTATTCTATTTTATTGAATTTTATTAGAAAATTATCAAATTTTACTACATGACTTCAAATTTGAAAATATATTGTTAATTTGAAGTTTCCCAACTTAATATTTGTTTTTTGGGCTTGAATAAAATTTGTTACATCTAATACACTATCTGGCCAAAAGTATCTGGACACCTCTTAAAAAAGTGGTTCTGGCGAGTGACGTAATTTTATACCTAATTGAAAGCTATAAAAGTGTTGGTAGTGGCTTGTATGATTGTATTTATCCGTTTGTGAGGCAATGAGTAAATCAAAGGAGCTTAGAGAGTTTGATCATGGCAGTATAGTGGGATGCCACCTTTGTGGGAAATCAGTTTGTGAGATTGCGGACATTCTACAGAAGCCTAAATACACTGTGAGTGATGTAATTGTGAAGTAGAAACGTTTAGGCAGTGAACGGCAGAAAAACGAAATGGTAGGCCAAAAACATTTGGTGAACGCAGCTGCAAAACTCTGAAAAGGGTAGTGAAACAAAATCACAAGCCCTCGTTGGTGGAAATTTCTCAGGAGTTTCAAAGTTCATCAAGCCTTAGTGTTAGCAGCAGGACTATCCGTCGAAAGTTAAAAAGCTTTGGATTCCATGGTTGTGCAGCCGCTCACAAGCCGAACATCACTCCACAAAATGCGAAGCATTGATTGCAATGGTGTAGAGGTCACCGTCATTGGACTGTGGACTTGTGGAAAACTGTTCTTTGTAGTGATGAATCTTGCTTTATAGTCTGGCAGTCGGATGGACGAATCTGGGTTTTGCCATCACCCTCTGTAGCTAAGAAAGCCAGAACACTCTCTTGTGACGTCATCCGGTGGAGGCTGAAATCAACTGCGTTCGTTTACGAATAAAATATTCCGAAGAACTGATTTTATGTTGCTCAAGTCCTAGCAATCAATTATATATTTTTAAATTGATTCTGATATTATTTCCACGAAAAATATTAAAAAATTAATAACAGCTATATTTAAAAATTTATACAAAGATAACTTACAATTTTGAACAAAAAACTTTCTACTCATATTAAGATCAAGACAATGAAATTTTAATCAATATTGTATTTGAAATTTTCCTTGGTGTACTTTCAAGGGAAACATATATCTGTGGTGATTATTAATGTACCAAATCTACATTATAGAGAATTATTTTTATGCAAAGTGTATGCATATATAATTAATAATTCCTGTGCATTTTTTTTAAATTCAAGCAAAATATTTTGTGTGCTATGTTTTGTTCTAAAATAATAATTAGCAACATAATCTATTATGAATTAAAAATATTTCTTTAAAAAAGTTTTAAATGTAATACACATGATTAATTTATTATCAAAATATATTCGCTGTGTATGATAGATTTAGAATATTAAATGCATTTAATGGGTGATAATTTTGTATGGTTGAAGTGGAAAAGACAAACAGCAAAATATGAAATAATTTATTAGAATCATACTTTTTTATTTTTCCTCTAAAAATAATACACAAATTTAGTTTTAAAAAGAAATAAAGATATCGGATGCAATTTTTGTTTCAAATTGCATTAAAAAGTAATTTTTTTAAGAATTATGATAAGTTTGAATTTTTCTTTTTTTAGATTGAGCATTAATCACTATAGAGTCATTGATTTTTTTGCAATAATTTTTAAGAAATATATTTATACATGATCTTAAAATGAACAATTCTATATCTTCAGCAGTATGTCCATTTTCACATTTTTCAAAAGGTAGGTAAATTTCAGATTCATTTAGAATCCTTCTAATCACTGAAAATGCATATGCTCTATGATTAGAACATTTAAGGAATTCCTTTTCATACTCCGCAGATAACAGTTTACTTATAACTAAATAGCAATAATTTATTATAGTCACAACATGATCAGAAGGGTATTTTAATCCACCTGTGTCCATATTTTTTATAAGAATAGAAGAATTTGGAATCTCTTCAGCATTAACAATAGAATCATGTAAAACCAGATAATTCTTACAATGAAGACATTTAAAATGTTTTATACAAGAATGTGTGCAGTAACCAGCAATATATGTAAGATTACTTTCAGAAATTTTTAAATCAGTGACATCTTTTTCAGATATATTTATTTTCAAATTATCATCTGTTTCAAGTTCCTCAACATTAGAAAAATCAATACTTTTATTTAAAGACATAGAAATTTTATCACGGCTATCTGATGTAAAAATATGAGGCATTAAACTACGAATTCTCAGTTTCTTTTCTGTCTCAAAAACCTTTGTAATTGATATATTGTATTGACCACCTGCAAGTTGTCTATAAACACCAAACCTTTCTTCAAGGGAATCTGTTTGAAATTTTCCAGTTAATATTTAAGTTTAAACTTATTTAAACAATATGAAGCTATTTCTATTATGGCATGTGTAGTGTGTTTCAAGGCTTTGTGTGTTTCCTTAGTTAGATGACCAGTGTCTGCTTCTATTTTTTCCCATGTATCAAGCCAACACCAAAATGCATTCAAATATTCAGTTTTTTTATCAGATGCAGATGATGTCAATGGTTCTTGATACCAATTAAGTTTGCGGCTACCTTTATAAATAGAATGAACATTCATGATGTCCCACCAACTAGTGATAATTTTTATATATTCAGCTGTTGTATCAAAGTTTAGAAAATTGAACTTAGAAGCTGCTAATTTTAGTCCCTCTACAACATGCTGATTAAATATATTTACAACCAGCAGAACATTCTGACGCTCTAAGTTTGTAGGACGTAAAGATTTTGCAGTTAAAGTGTGGCATGTTTTTACCAGTTCATTTGACTCGGCTTCATGTACTTTTCTCTATAATGTTAAAGATGCAGGTTTTAGTTTCTGACTTATGTCACCAGGTCTATTAAAATTTGGATAGTACATACAAACTTCAGAATTTTTTGGTTTAACCAATTATTACGTATACACTTAAATAAATGTACGCTATCAAAAATAAAGAATAAAGGTCTTGTTATATCAGAAGGGTGTTTGTAGACTATAGAGAGTTTTAGGGGATTTCAGAAAAAAGACACAGCTCGGCTATTAATCGCATTATTGTCACTAGATATGCAAAACACAATAAAGCCAATTTTTTCCAAGCCAATAATGAGTTTTTTAAAATTGAAAATAAAATTTCAGCTGTTATTTTTTTGACAGGAAAAATATGCACCACATCCTTATACCTGGAAGTAATACTTTGCACCATAAATACATATGCAGTTGTTGCCAAATCACAATTATGAGATGTACCTAATAAATGTCCTCCTTTGTAATCTAAATATGGCTTTATATGGGTCTCATCCATTAATAACACAACTTTTTTATCTTTTTCTTCCAAAAATAAATATTTTTCTTTAATATAGGAAAGCATATTTATATCTGTTTGCTCAATTTGAGGATTTAAATTATAGTTTGAACATAATCTTTTAGTTGTATTTGGATGTGGTAAAATTAAAGGAGAACAATTGTATAAAAATCTGTATGCATGAGGGGAAATAGAGTGTAATAAGGTACATAAAATTAAAAAATTAGGACTATAACGACAACAACATAACCTTTTAACAAAGAAATTTGTTCCTTTACAAAACATAAAACATCTCTCTGCAGTTTATTTACAGTATTTTCTGTCAAACAGGATTACATACTATCAATTAAATTATACAAATCTGTTTCATTATCCTCATAATTTTCATTTAATTTAATTTGCTTAATATTTTGTAGTATATTAGTAATGTCAATAACATTATTAATTTGAAATGGTAAAGAATACTTACTTACCTTCTTTATTGGCACATTTTTAATGAAACCATTTATAGTTAAATTTTCATCAATGACAACAGAAGCACACAAATTTGGATATGGATTACAATCCATATTCAAAAACATAAAATTGCTTTTTCTATTGACTACAGTCCAAAAATCTGGAATATCTATATTTTTTAAGCATTTTTCCATTTCATCTAAATTTGCAAAATAATATTTTTGTTTATATTCTAAATCACTCTTTTTACTTTGAGCAATTGCTTCATACAGTTGCTTATTTTCAAGTCTTTGCTGTTTAGCTGAAGGATCCTCTCGATGACATACTTCATTTGACAAATATTTTGGGCATCCATTAAAGATAGAAGGTACAGCATTAGGATGTAATTTCGGATGTTGTAGGTTCATGATGATTTTGTTACCATTTTTCTCATCGAAAGCTTCACGAGTTCTTACAATATCACTTTGTTTGAAATGCATTTCACACACCTAGAAGTAAAATTTAAATATAAGAAAGCTAATATATACGAAACAAAGAAATAAGACTTACTTTACTAATACATTTTCTATTTAATATGATCATTTTTTGTTCATTTTTGTTGTTGTTTTTGTTCATCATATCTTTAATAAGATATATTTAAAATTAATTTCCGAATAGCTATGAGTTTAACTATTAATATATAAATATCATTCTCTTTTAATAACAAACATTTTCTTATTATTGATAAATTGAAAAACAAATGTATATTTTTCTATAAAAATTTTAATTTGAAAAATAGGATTTTAGCTGTAACAAATTAAAGAAAATTCCACAGGAATTAACTTTTTATTTGAAGTTTTTTATTATTATTAATGTTATCAAAATATTCAAAAATAAAATTAGAAAAAAATCATTCATATGAAACAATAAATAAAATTAATAAGATAACTGATATATATGCAACAAAGAAATCTCAGTCTTTCTTTAATAATAGATTATAGAAACAACATTAAGAACATTCTGAAATTAATTTCGAAATACCTTAGAGTTTAGCTATTACTATAGTTCTCTTTTACTCCTACACATTTTATTGTTATTAATAAATCAAATAATTAATCATTATTTTATTTTTCTACGAAAATTTGTATTTGAACGATATAATTTTATGCGTAACAAATTTTAAAATATTCCATTTGAATTCACTTTTGATTTCATTTTTTTATTAATGTTATTAGAAAAAATTCAAAAATAAAATATGAAGAGAAGAATGATGCAAATAAAACAATAAATAAAATTAATTTACTTACCCTGGAATGCTTGGTTACTTCCAGGTTTTCCCTCGGAATTGCTCGAATCCATTGCCGTTTTAAATCTTCACGTGGAAATCGAAAGAGAGAAACCTTGGGTCCAGTGTCATAATTGCCGTTACAGGCAGTTACACAACATTTAAAAGGCATCTTTTTGATTACTGTACAGAATAAAAATATAATAAAATATTTCCAAAACGAATGATTGTTACTGTATTGTTTACAATTAAACAATACAGTAACAACAATCTCGGTTAAAGCGTCACTTAGAAGAAAGCATCAACCTCCGGAAGCAGCGTCACAATCCTTTTGGTCACGTGGTAGTCAGGCTTTCTACTATCAGAAGGTACTGGTTTGGCGGATGCTGCGAAAGTTTCCATAGTGACTGCATTGTGCTGACTTTTAAGTTTGGTGATGAAAGCATAATGGTGTGGGGGTGATTCTCGTGGTTTGGCCTGGATTCATTAGTTCCTGTGGTTGGAAACATGAACTCTGAGATGTATGTGGATATTCTGGACAATGCTGTACTTCCAACTCTATGGCAATTTTTCGGAGAAGGCCCATTTCTTTTCCAGCAGGATAACTGCTCCTTTCACACATCGAAGCTTGCACAGATGTGGTTTGACGAAATGGGTGTTCAAAAACTGGACTGGCCATCTCAGAGCCTTGATCTAAACCCCACAGAACACCTTTTGGAGGAATTAAAGCGCAGATTGCGTATAATTAGAGTGTAGCCAGCCACATCGACCATCCTCACTGCAAGCACTCACTTCAGCTGTGATGGACGCCTGGGAGGCAATTCCTATGGTCACCTATCAAAAATTGGTGGAAAGTCTTCCCAAACGTATGCAGGCTGTCATCGATACAAAAAAGGGACAAACATCATATTAATATCTGTCCATATTACTGGGTGTCCAAATACTTTTGGCTAGATAGTGTATTTATTTAATTATAATTCTTTTAAGCTTACCATAATTTCAAGATTTTAAAATTGTTTCATTATAATTTGATCAATTTATAATAAAATAATTAAATTTATTGCAATAAAATTTAAGTAATACAGTGATCTGAAAATGATATACTACAATATTTGTAATGATTATGTTAAAAAAGCATTTGCATTTGGTGAATTTTTGGTTTTATACATTTTTTTATTTGTCTGTGATTTTATGCATGTATTCTCCATAAATGTTTATAAATTTTTTCAGAGAAAGGGCGTATTTATTCTTATGATTCTATTGGGCATAAATCTGAAACAAATAATATAGCTTTTGGATCTGCTGCTCATTTACTTCAACCATTGTTAGATAATCAGGTAATTAGACTATTTTTTATTAATCAAAAAAAGTTGTTGAATATATTGTCATTTCTATTCAATAACATGAGAATAAAGCCTTTCCTCCTATGTAATGTTGAAAATGAGCTGAACTGATAATTTTATAGCAAACTTTTTAAGTGTATTTGAATTTTATAGAAAGTCCAGGATTTAATTCAAATAGTTTGATATGCATATGTAATATTTAGATAAAAATCAAATATTTTTAATATTTTTAAAAGTATTGTATTTAGAATTCATTCAAAAGATTGGTTTTACATACTTACATCTCAAGAAGCAAAAATAGCCTCCACTACAAAGGAATACTTCATTAATTTATAGAAAAAATCAGTCACCTTGCCATTTGTCTCTCAGTTAAATTTCTCTTAACCTATATGTGTTAGTTTCCTCCAATAGCAGAAATAAATTTCTTTGCCACTATAAGTTATATTGGATGTCTTAAAATTTTTTGAAATAAGTCATTATTTTTCAAAATATTAGTATTAAAATTATTTGAAGTAAATGAGAATTTAGGGGCATTCATCCCTCCATTTTGATATTATGCGTTGCCAAATGCATATTAATTGAAAATCAGCTCATTACATTTTTCTTAAAAAAATCAGCTAGTGTTACTGCCACAGCTTGTTCTATTTTGGACCAGGTGTCATAAATCCCAATCAACCAACCAATTATTGTTACTAAGATAGCAAAATTATCTTTTGATAATATGCCAGACCCGAAAAAGGCATTCAAGATATAATTTTTAAATTTAGCTTAACAAAATTGCAGATTCAACAAAATTAAAAATGTAAATTTCATTCAAAATGTTATAATAGCTTCTTAAAGGAATTATTTTTTTCTATTATGTGACTTAAAATTAAAAATGTAGTCAATTATGCTTTGGGTATGTTTTTTGGATAATAAACAGAAATCACTAATATTTTTATTGCTAGAATTGATTAATCCTGAACATTCTTAGACTTTGCTTATTCAAAATCCAAAATGTATTCTGTATATATATATATATATATAGTTAATAGTATGTTTTATAAAATACAGTGAATATAATGAAACAAAATACAATGAAAAATGCCAAATGGAGAATAGTACATTGAAAATATTAAATGCCAAATGTAGAATATTAAATGGAAAACAATATATTAAATGGAAAATAATACATTGAAAAGAATTACATTGAAAATACTTGAAAGAAATTTCAAAGAAAGATAGATATAAATGTAATAAAGTACCAATATGGCCAGCTTCAATAGGGGAGTTGACCGCATTGGCACAATTATGGCATTTCTGCAATGGCCCAAGACATAGTCTTAAAGAAGTTAGTACACCCCAAAGCCATACCAAAAATTCAAACCAAAGTATCAAACAAGAATAAAAGAAGTAGAATTTAATCCAAAATATGTAAGTAGAATTTAATCTAAAATATATATATATATATATATATATATATATATATATATATATATATATATGTGTGTGTGTGTGTATGTGTATGTGTGCGTTTGTTCATCCAGAATGCTTTTAAAATTAACACATTATATTTTGTGAATGAAGGAATTTTTATCTGCAGATTTTCTTAAAAAATTATACTTTTTAAATTATGTGTATATACTTCTTACTATACTGCTCATGTACTTATTGTTGAATTTGAAACTTTCATTATAGCAACTTCATTTTACAGTCATTTTTCTTTTAATTATTAAACATTTCTCATTGAAAGAAACTTCTATAAGGCTTTTAATTTTTAGTTTAATGTTTAGTTATTTTTAAATCTTAAATATCTCTAAGGATTATTGCAATTCAGTATTTTTTATAAAATTTTAAATTTTACTTTCTTGCAAATTTTTAAATTTTATATATACTTAAATAAGATTTCAAAATTTCCATTGTTCATATTTTCTGTGTTAATTGCATTGAATTTTATATTAGTTTAGAGACATGTTTAAATACTTAATCTTAATTATGAAATAAAATTGATAATGCAATATTTTATTTATTGAAATTGTCAACTTCATATTTTATATAAAAAACTTAATTTAATCTTCAAAATTTAATCAAATCGTTATTTGTGTGTAATAAGCACTCCATCAAATAATAGTACAGTAAAACGTTCTCCCTCCTTCTAAATCGGAAATGGTAATCCGTTATGAAAGAATTTCTATTGCGTAGGTCTTGGAGGAAAGAATACGATAACACTATGTCAGATGCTAATTTTTAATTTATTTTCTAAGCATCACATAACAAAATACATTAAAAATCAAATATGGCTTGTGAAGCCGATAAATATATTCATAAGAGACTGGCGTCTCAAATACTCTGAAGAATCACAAACAAATTTGGCTTAAGAAGCCCAAACAATTAATTAACCATTAGTTTCGAGACTGATGTCTCTAATAACAAAACATTTATTAATAACACGGCTTGAGAAGCCGAACTAATTGGTTAGTTAGACAAAAAGAGACAGGCGTCTCAACGAGCATAAAAATGCCATATCTAAGTAGGCTTCGGGAGCCTAAAAAACAGCCATTTTTGTTACAAGGCGAGGTCTTCTCTGTCCGTCACCCCCGCAGGAATTCCACTCCAAAAACTAAACTAAAAAAAAAACTCCTTCGCCTCTGTGCCACCCTTCTCCTCCCCGGATGTAAAAGGATGGTGGGGTAGAGGAAGTAATGACTGGATGTCGTCTAAGAATCTTCCGACTTTCACACGTCCCCCCAAAGGAAGCACATTCGTCGCCAAGGGACAATGCTGCTGCACCTAAAAGAACAAGAGAAGAAAAAAGAAAAAAAACACAACCACCAAAACTAAAGGTGGCGTGATAGTATAGGTACGAGCTCGACTTTGCATAACTCCCCAAAGAAACAAAAATAATGCAACAATATATGAGCAATAAACATATTATTTACATACATTATGACATACAAATACAATTGGATATACTGAAATAAAAGAAAAGATAATATCTTTAACTTTTTATAATACAACACACGCATAAAATTAAGAATACAGATGCAAGACTTAAAATTTTAGAATTCATGAAATGGCTTCTATTTTACTAAGTATATATGAGGATGATATATCATGAAATCATTAGAAAATGATTGAAGTGTTCCACCCAAATAGGATGAATAAATATATGTTTTGTGAGATAGAGTCAATGGTAACAATAAAGGAACCATTTAAGAAGTTTGTTTAAAAAAGTTTATAGGCAAAAGCCGGACTAGAATTGAAACAGATGACATCACATTTTGCCTTACATTTCACTTAAATTGAGTTCATTTCTCATATATTTAGGAGGCATTGGATGACTCAGTGAATAACTTTGAGAAAGTGTTCATTGTTTTGTTCACCAGGAAGAAGAGGCATTGTGAATAAGGTAACATTACCACACATATTAGGTTCAAAATTCATATAAGTCTTAGACGAGCCAGCAAATGTTTGAGTAGTCCTTGTATAGCCGTCTAAGCTTTTAATAACATGGCTCTTAGTAGATATAGTAACCTGTTGCACAGGTTGACCAGGTGAATAAGAGTTTACATAAACAGGCAATGTTGGTATTCCAGAAACTTGACAAGCAGAAATGTCAGGTCGTCTTGGTGGAAGTTGATTGCCGTATTGAATCATCATAAGTTGTTCAGAAATTTTACGAAGCTCTTCTTGTTGCATTCTTATTTGCTGCTGTAACAGTTGATGTCGACTACGTAAGTATTCATGAACTTGCACTTGATTTAACCTATAATTTCGAAAATCTGTTGCAGAAACATCTGGATTGACCAAAAAAGATGGGGATGAAGGAACAAGTGATTCGCCATCAGGTGAGACTTGATTAGATGCTTCACCAGTCTCCTGAGAAGATATGGCAGGATCAGAGGATGAAATAAATGCATTCATGTTCATATCATTGACACTCTGATGAGGAGTGATCATGGGTTGCTGGGGCTGCACAAAATTGTTGGAAAATATGGTATGAGCTGCTCTAGTCACTGGTGAAACCATCTCTTTATTTCTTTTACCTTTAGCGAAGCACCGTTTAGAACGCTCAGAGGATAAACTTCCAAGAGAACTAGTTGACGGTGAAAGTGATAGACAGGCACTTTGGGTATGTGCAGCTGTAGTTTGGGGTACGGTCATTGGGCTAGAATTCTTAGCATTCCTCTTGGGTATTTCTTGTAAACTCTTTAGAAACTCTTCAGTGCTTACAACTGTTTGTGTGCACACAATGAACTCTGAATTAGAATTCCATTGATCATAAGAAGTAAAATAATGTGTCTGAAGCCATATCCACTGATGTCCTTTAGTCAAGAAGCGATAAAAGCATGAAGTACCTTCACCAGTTTGCATCAAAAGTTCATGGGAAGAAGAAACTTTATCCAAATCATCAACGTGATTATAGTCATAGCCAGATGTACTTAGGACTTCAAATTGTAAATAGCCAATAATTGGTGGTATTTTGTGGTCAAAAAACAAAAACTTCCACTCGAGACTATGTCTGGAAGTGAATTCATTTTTCACATCATCAGACAAATTAACAACTCGTAGAAAATGAGGGGTTTGTAGGCGACCTACAGCAATGAAACAAGACCTAATTTCCATTCCACCAGTTGGTATGGAACAAATGCTACTGCAGCTATTGCTATCACAATCAAAGCCTGATGGATTATTTCCTTCATAAGAAGAAGGCCAGAAAAAGGAATATTTGATTCTTTGTATTATTTTCTGTTCGTCTAGGTGACCAGCCAACGGGATATCATGAGCTATCTTAATTACTTCATCCCTTTTACAGCGAGGAGGAACAACCTGCTTAACAATCTTGCCCCATATACTCTCCAAGTGGATCAGGAGCTCACCGTTTAATTCATACGAAGACAGAGTTCATTGAGCTTCAAAGAACTGATGAATCTTTATCTTCTGTTTGGGATTTAGCCCAGAAGAATCTTTCTTCAAATCTCGGGCATCTGATTCCTGAACGTTGCCCTGTGATACAGCCAAAGTAGCTATAATATTCTCATTACCTTCAATTAGGTTTCCTTCATTTATGACACTTCCATCATTTTCCCTTAGTTCTTCAATCACATTTTCATTTAGTTTGTCTTCCGATACGCTATGAATTTGAATGTTTTCTTTTAAAGCCGTGTATGCTGTCGTACTGATCAAGAGTTCATTAACAAGCTTATTAGAAACAGCGCATGTTATTGGCACTGATCCATGAAATCCATCATCTAACTTCATGTTAAAGATTCTTAAGGGTGTTACTTCTTTTTCTCCGAATGCCGATTCAATTTCAATTCTCCCTTCACCCTCAGAATAGATGTGTTCAACTAGATCACCTCGTACTACCGATATTTGGGCACCTGAGTCTAAAATACCCCTCAAAAGTTTTCCACCACATCTAATGTTTAGGATTTTGAGCTCGTCCACATCTCTTTTCGTTTCACCCGATAAGGACATCGGTGTAGTTATTTTAGCTGTTAAAATAGTGGGCTCGGAAATATTGTTTGAATGTGTAGCCCTGACTGTGTTAGTTTGAACTGTCTGACTAGGGTTTCTCTTCGGAGAATTCCTGTTAAAACAAAAGCGGGATGTATGACCTTCTACACCACACGAGTAACACGTTGGCTTATAGCTGGGACGCTGCGCATCTGATCTTCCGTTATACTTTTGAGACTTCCGGCTGTTGAAATAATCTGTATGTGGCTTACTCCTTTTATCTATGTGAGGACTGAGATGTTGATATCTCTCAAATTTTTCTTTGGAAACAGACACAACCTTTTTCCTATCACCTCGGACACTTTCATATGCGTCCAGCTTCTCGGCTAATTGGGAAGGGGATGTCAATTTGGTCCATTCGTCCACAAAATGTTCTCTGACTTCAGCAGGTACTCTCTTTTTAATCTGATCGGTGATCATTAAATCTCTCAAACCTGCAAAATCATTAATTCCTAACCCTTCCAGCCATTCTTGAAAGTAATTTGAAATCTCGAAAGTAAAGTCGTTCCATGATTTGTCAGGAGATTTTTGATGCATTATAAACCTTTTACGGAAACTTTCTGGATTCATTTTGAATCTCTTTAATAAAATATTCTTTATGTAAGCATAATCTTCAAAATTCTCTTCAGATTCTCTCGCGATAAGTTGGACAATATCAGTTGGTATTAAAGTTAAAAGACTTGATACCCAATCCCTGGAATCTACTCCTATTCTCTTTGCTTGTCTTTCAAAGAGGGATAAATAAATCACTATACCATCTGCCTTTAGATCTAACTTTGGCATCAATTTGACTAACTCGTGGCATGGAGCAAAATTATTTTCTGGAAACGGGGACAAACTTTTCTCTTTCTGAGTTTCGATCCTTTATTTTTCAAGTTCGAATTCCATTTCTCTCTCTCTAGCCTCCCTTAACTCTTTTTCTTTCCTATCGTTAATAACAGCTTCGAGGAAAGCTCTTACCAACTCTTCATCATAAGCCTTACTACCTGTGATCAGATTTTTAAGTTCAAAAGTTTTCATAGTGGGGCTCGGATCTTCGCCAAGCTCTTCCGCCAAACAGCGTAAATCCTCCTTCTTAGCTCTCATCAGAAATGCCATGTTTGCCTAATTCAACAGTTCTATTTTCGAAGTGTCTAATTGAAATAAGTCTAAAATATTGTTCTTTCACCTCTATACTTTAATTTATATTAAATCATATAAAGTAGTGATTCATTATCATTCCTATCCTAGTTGCTTTCGATTTAATTTTACAACTGAAAAATTACTATTGAAAAGCTAATTGTTCATAAAAATATCAATAAATCATTATTTAGTTTAAACCTTGAAATCAAAAGTAAAATATAATCTTATCTCAAATTAAGTTCATATCACACCTTAGAGACAGTGAAAAAAAATCTTATATCAACTTATAAATTTAATTTACTTTCAATTCAATTTTCTAAATGAAACTTAATACTAGAGCACAATAATACACTACTAGATAATATACACTACTGGATACCATAAAATGTGAAAATGAATCAATTTGCACTTTCTTTTAACTCTTAATTAAAGCAAACGAGAGACTTTATATCCAAGTATGTTAACAAATTATTATAGAAAATTTCAAATGCAATACACCAATTCAAAAAACTCAAGCATAAATAAAACTTAATATTATTTACTCCACATAAACAACATAATGGTATAAGGAACATAATATTTAATTATATTTCTAGAAACAAACAGCAATCTACATATATGATCACTTATTTTAATATTAATCATTCGAAAATTCAAAAACTTAAATACTTCTTTGATCAAATAATTATAAATCCAAAAACACCATTTTATAACAAGTATTCTAATACCGAATAACAAAATCAAATGCTTAGATTATAAAATAATTTCAGTTAGGAACCTTCATTGAATGAATTATTTATTCCATATGTAATTGATTGTACAATACTTAATTACACATTTTTTTTAGCTCAAAAATTACAGTATTGAATGATTTAAATATATGTTCCAGTATATCAAAATTAACCATTCAACAAAATTAACACTTTTTTTTAATAAAAATAATTATAAATTCAGAAGTGCCATTTTATAATAAGCATTCATTCAACAAAATCAAAATTAATGCTTACACTAAAATACTTTTTAACTAGAAATCTTCATTGAATTATTATTCAAGATGTAACTGATGGTACAATATTTAATTAAGCATTTTTCTTTCGTTTCGAATTTTAATTCCATTAGATAATACCAATGACAAAAAAAAAAAAAAAATGAATAAATGCAATGAATATTATTTTAAATTTTTTTTTAAATTTCTACACAAATAATGCTATTCTTATTGTGTAAGTAAATAATAACCCGTAAAATAATTACAGATCTTTTCACAAATTAATAAAAATTACCAATAAATTCTTGTCTATATAATATTTGAACAACAGTAATACTATTATATTATTAACAATATTAACAATATATTAATAATATGCACACAAAATAAATATTAAACATTATGCGTGTTACAGTTAGATGAATAAGATATAGATATGCAATATAACAAACTGTTTTTATATAATAGCATAAGTAACCAAAATCAACAACAAAATTTAATCACATTACGAAAAATCAAAATTACAACACTCTTAACATTCATTTGTTCATAGACATGGTAAAAATGAAGAAAAAAATCTAAAACATTTAGTATTTACTTGGGGAGCATGCACATAAAATTTAAAGAGCTCTTACCCATACTATCCTACCGTAGACTGCGCCAGTAAAACGTTCTCCCTCCTTCTAAATCGGAAATGGTAATCCGTTATGAAAGAATTTCTATTGCGTAGGTCTTGGAGGAAAGAATACGATAACACTATGTCAGATGCTAATTTTTAATTTATTTTCTAAGCATCACATAACAAAATACATTAAAAATCAAATATGGCTTGTGAAGCCGATAAATATATTCATAAGAGACTGGCGTCTCAAATACTCTGAAGAATCACATACAAATTTGGCTTAAGAAGCCCAAACAATTAATTAACCATTAGTTTCGAGACTGATGTCTCTAATAACAAAACATTTATTAATAACACGGCTTGAGAAGCCGAACTAATTGGTTAGTTAGACAAAAAGAGACAGGCGTCTCAACGAGCATAAAAATGCCATATCTAAGTAGGCTTCGGGAGCCTAAAAAACAGCCATTTTTGTTACAAGGCGAGGTCTTCTCTGTCCGTCACCCCCGCAGGAATTCCACTCCAAAAACTAAACTAAAAAAAAACTCCTTCGCCTCTGTGCCACCCTTCTCCTCCCCGGATGTAAAAGGGTGGTGGGGTAGAGGAAGTAATGACTGGATGTCGTCTAAGAATCTTCCGACTTTCACACGTCCCCCAAAGGAAGCACATTCGTCGCCAAGGGACAATGCTGCTGCACCTAAAAGAACAAGAGAAGAAAAAAGAAAAAAACACAACCACCAAAACTAAAGGTGGCGTGATAGTATAGGTACGAGCTCGACTTTGCATAACTCCCCAAAGAAACAAAAATAATACAACAATATATGAGCAATAAACATATTATTTACATACATTATGACATACAAATACAATTGGATATACTGAAATAAAAGAAAAGATAATATCTTTAACTTTTTATAATACAACACACGCATAAAATTAAGAATACAGATGCAAGACTTAAAATTTTAGAATTCATGAAATGGCTTCTATTTTACTAAGTATATATGAGGATGATATATCATGAAATCATTAGAAAATGATTGAAGTGTTCCATCCAAATAGGATGAATAAATATATGTTTTGTGAGATAGAGTCAATGGTAACAATAAAGGAACCATTTAAGAAGTTTGTTTAAAAAAGTTTATAGGCAAAAGCCAGACTAGAATTGAAACAGATGACATCACATTTTGCCTTACATTTCACTTAAATTGAGTTCATTTCTCATATATTTAGGAGGCATTGGATGACTCAGTGAATAACTTTGAGAAAGTGTTTCATTGTTTTGTTCACCAGGAAGAAGAGGCATTGTGAATGAGGTAACATTACCACACATATTAGGTTCAAAATTCATATAAGTCCTAGACGAGCCAGCAAATGTTTGAGTAGTCCTTGTATAGCCGTCTAAGCTTTTAATAACATGGCTCTTAGTAGATATAGTAACCTGTTGCACAGGTTGACCAGGTGAATAAGAGTTTACATAAACAGGCAATGTTGGTATTCCAGAAACTTGACAAGCAGAAATGTCAGGTCGTCTTGGTGGAAGTTGATTGCCGTATTGAATCATCATAAGTTGTTCAGAAATTTTACGAAGCTCTTCTTGTTGCATTCTTATTTGCTGCTGTAACAGTTGATGTCGACTACGTAAGTATTCATGAACTTGCACTTGATTTAACCTATAATTTCGAAAATCTGCTGCAGAAACATCTGGATTGACCAAAAAAGATGGGGATGAAGGAACAAGTGATTCGCCATCAGGTGAGACTTGATTAGATGCTTCACCAGTCTCCTGAGAAGATATGGCAGGATCAGAGGATGAAATAAATGCATTCATGTTCATATCATTGACACTCTGATGAGGAGTGATCATGGGTTGCTGGGGCTGCACAAAATTGTTGGAAAATATGGTATGAGCTGCTCTAGTCACTGGTGAAACCATCTCTTTATTTCTTTTACCTTTAGCGAAGCACTGTTTAGAACGCTCAGAGGATAAACTTCCAAGAGAACTAGTTGACGGTGAAAGTGATAGACAGGCACTTTGGGTATGTGCAGCTGTAGTTTGGGGTACGGTCATTGGGCTAGAATTCTTAGCATTCCTCTTGGGTATTTCTTGTAAACTCTTTAGAACCTCTTCAGTGCTTACAACTGTTTGTGTGCACACAATGAACTCTGAATTAGAATTCCATTGATCATAAGAAGTAAAATAATGTGTCTGAAGCCATATCCACTGCTGCCCTTTAGTCAAGAAGCGATAAAAGCATGAAGTACCTTCACCAGTTTGCATCAAAAGTTCATGGGAAGAAGAAACTTTATCCAAATCATCAACGTGATTATAGTCATAGCCAGATGTACTCAGGACTTCAAATTGTAAATAGCCAATAATTGGTGGTATTTTGTGGTCAAAAAACAAAAACTTCCACTCGAGACTATGTCTGGAAGTGAATTCATTTTTCACATCATCAGACAAATTAACAACTCGTAGAAAATGAGGGGTTTGTAGGCGACCTACAGCAATGAAACAAGACCTAATTTCCATTCCACCAGTTGGTATGGAACAAATGCTACTGCAGCTATTGCTATCACAATCAAAGCCTGATGGATTATTTCCTTCATAAGAAGAAGGCCAGAAAAAGGAATATTTGATTCTTTGTATTATTTTCTGTTCGTCTAGGTGACCAGCCAACGGGATATCATGAGCTATCTTAATTACTTCATCCCTTTTACAGCGAGGAGGAACAACCTGCTTAACAATCTTGCCCCATATACTCTCCAAGTGGATCAGGAGCTCACCGTTTAATTCATACGAAGACAGAGTTCATTGAGCTTCCAAAGAACTGATGAATCTTTATCGTTCTGTTTGGGATTTAGCCCAGAAGAACTCTTTCTTCAAATCTCGGGCATCTGATTCCTGAACGTTGCCCTGTGATACAGCCAAAGTAGCTATAATATTCTCATTACCTTCAATTAGGTTTCCTTCATTTATGACACTTCCATCATTTTCCCTTAGTTCTTCAATCACATTTTCATTTAGTTTGTCTTCCGATACGCTATGAATTTGAATGTTTTCTTTTAAAGCCGTGTATGCTGTCGTACTGATCAAGAGTTCATTAACAAGCTTATTAGAAACAGCGCATGTTATTGGCACTGATCCATGAAATCCATCATCTAACTTCATGTTAAAGATTCTTAAGGGTGTTACTTCTTTTTCTCCGAATGCCGATTCAATTTCAATTCTCCCTTCACCCTCAGAATAGATGTGTTCAACTAGATCACCTCGTACTACCGATATTTGGGCACCTGAGTCTAAAATACCCCTCAAAAGTTTTCCACCACATCTAATGTTTAGGATTTTGAGCTCGTCCACATCTCTTTTCGTTTCACCCGATAAGGACATCGGTGTAGTTATTTTAGCTGTTAAAATAGTGGGCTCGGAAATATTGTTTGAATGTGTAGCCCTGACTGTGTTAGTTTGAACTGTCTGACTAGGGTTTCTCTTCGGAGAATTCCTGTTAAAACAAAAGCGGGATGTATGACCTTCTACACCACACGAGTAACACGTTGGCTTATAGCTGGGACGCTGCGCATCTGATCTTCCGTTATACTTTTGAGACTTCCGGCTGTTGAAATAATCTGTATGTGGCTTACTCCTTTTATCTATGTGAGGACTGAGATGTTGATATCTCTCAAATTTTTCTTTGGAAACAGACACAACCTTTTTCCTATCACCTCGGACACTTTCATATGCGTCCAGCTTCTCGGCTAATTGGGAAGGGGATGTCAATTTGGTCCATTCGTCCACAAAATGTTCTCTGACTTCAGCAGGTACTCTCTTTTTAATCTGATCGGTGATCATTAAATCTCTCAAACCTGCAAAATCATTAATTCCTAACCCTTCCAGCCATTCTTGAAAGTAATTTGAAATCTCGAAAGTAAAGTCGTTCCATGATTTGTCAGGAGATTTTTGATGCATTATAAACCTTTTACGGAAACTTTCTGGATTCATTTTGAATCTCTTTAATAAAATATTCTTTATGTAAGCATAATCTTCAAAATTCTCTTCAGATTCTCTCGCGATAAGTTGGACAATATCAGTTGGTATTAAAGTTAAAAGACTTGATACCCAATCCCTGGAATCTACTCCTATTCTCTTTGCTTGTCTTTCAAAGAGGGATAAATAAATCACTATATCATCTGCCTTTAGATCTAACTTTGGCATCAATTTGACTAACTCGTGGCATGGAGCAAAATTATTTTCTGGAAACGGGGACAAACTTTTCTCTTTCTGAGTTTCGATCCTTAATTTTTCAAGTTCGAATTCCATTTCTCTCTCTCTAGCCTCCCTTAACTCTTTTTCTTTCCTATCGTTAATAACAGCTTCGAGGAAAGCTCTTACCAACTCTTCATCATAAGCCTTACTACCTGTGATCAGATTTTTAAGTTCAAAAGTTTTCATAGTGGGGCTCGGATCTTCGCCAAGCTCTTCCGCCAAACAGCGTAAATCCTCCTTCTTAGCTCTCATCAGAAATGCCATGTTTGCCTAATTCAACAGTTCTATTTTCGAAGCGTCTAATTGAAATAAGTCTAAAATATTGTTCTTTCACCTCTATACTTTAATTTATATTAAATCATATAAAGTAGTGATTCATTATCATTCCTATCCTAGTTGCTTTCGATTTAATTTTACAACTGAAAAATTACTATTGAAAAGCTAATTGTTCATAAAAATATCAATAAATCATTATCTAGTTTAAACCTTGAAATCAAAAGTAAAATATAATCTTATCTCAAATTAAGTTCATATCACACCTTAGAGACAATGAAAAAAAATCTTATATCAACTTATAAATTTAATTTACTTTCAATTCAATTTTCTAAATGAAACTTAATACTAGAGCACAATAATACACTACTAGATAATATACACTACTGGATACCATAAAATGTGAAAATGAATCAATTTGCACTTTCTTTTAACTCTTAATTAAAGCAAACGAGAGACTTTATATCCAAGTATGTTAACAAATTATTATAGAAAATTTAAAATGCAATACACCAATTCAAAAAACTCAAGCATAAATAAAACTTAATATTATTTACTCCACATAAACAACATAATGGTATAAGGAACATAATATTTAATTATATTTCTAGAAACAAACAGCAATCTACATATATGATCACTTATTTTAATATTAATCATTCGAAAATTCAAAAACTTAAATACTTCTTTGATCAAATAATTATAAATCCAAAAACACCATTTTATAACAAGTATTCTAATACCAAATAACAAAATCAAATGCTTAGATTATAAAATAATTTCAGTTAGGAACCTTCATTGAATGAATTATTTATTCCATATGTAATTGATTGTACAATACTTAATTACACATTTTTTTTAGCTCAAAAATTACAGTATTGAATGATTTAAATATATGTTCCAGTATATCAAAATTAACCATTCAACAAAATTAACACTTTTTTTTAATAAAAATAATTATAAATTCAGAAGTGCCATTTTATAATAAGCATTCATTCAACAAAATCAAAATTAATGCTTACACTAAAATACTTTTTAACTAGAAATCTTCATTGAATTATTATTCAAGATGTAACTGATGGTACAATATTTAATTAAGCATTTTTCTTTCGTTTCGGAATTTTAATTCCATTAGATAATACCAATGACAAAAAAAATGAATAAATGCAATGAATATTATTTTAAATTTTTTTTTAATTTCTACACAAATAATGCTATTCTTATTGTGTAAGTAAATAATAACCCGTAAAATAATTACAGATCTTTTCACAAATTAATAAAAATTACCAATAAATTCTTGTTTATATAATATTTGAACAACAGTAATACTATTATATCATTAACAATATTAACAATATATTAATAATATGCACACAAAATAAATATTAAACATTATGCGTGTTACAGTTAGATGAATAAGATATAGATTTGCAATATAACAAACTGTTTTTATATAATAGCATAAGTAACCAAAATCAACAACAAAATTTAATCACATTACGAAAAATCAAAATTACAACACTCTTAACATTCATTTGTTCATAGACATGGTAAAAATGAAGAAAAAAATCTAAAACATTTAGTATTTACTTGGGGAGCATGCACATAAAATTTAAAGAGCTCTTACCCATACTATCCTACCGTAGACTGCGCCAGTAAAACGTTCTCCCTCCTTCTAAATCGGAAATGGTAATCCGTTATGAAAGAATTTCTGTTGCGTAGGTCTTGGAGGAAAGAATACGATAACACTATGTCAGATGCTAATTTTTAATTTATTTTCTAAGCATCACATAACAAAATACATTAAAAATCAAATATGGCTTGTGAAGCCGATAAATATATTCATAAGAGACTGGCGTCTCAAATACTCTGAAGAATCACATACAAATTTGGCTTAAGAAGCCCAAACAATTAATTAACCATTAGTTTCGAGACTGATGTCTCTAATAACAAAACATTTATTAATAACACGGCTTGAGAAGCCGAACTAATTGGTTAGTTAGACAAAAAGAGACAGGCGTCTCAACGAGCATAAAAATGCCATATCTAAGTAGGCTTCGGGAGCCTAAAAAACAGCCATTTTGTTACAAGGCGAGGTCTTCTCTGTCCGTCACCCCCGCAGGAATTCCACTCCAAAAACTAAACTAAAAAAAAACTCCTTCGCCTCTGTGCCACCCTTCTCCTCCCCGGATGTAAAAGGGTGGTGGGGTAGAGGAAGTAATGACTGGATGTCGTCTAAGAATCTTCCGACTTTCACAA